>UESW01004152.1:0-294329 GCA_900491605.1 Calamus simplicifolius
AAAAGGACTCCCATAATTAGATTTTGAAAATAATAAAATTTGTGATGCATGTCAATTTGGAAACAAACTAGAAATTCTTTCAAAACTAACATATTTCCCACTTCTAGGCCACTTGAACTACTTCACATGGATCTTTTTGGACCTACTAGAACCATAAGTCTCGGAGGAAAGAAATATGGTCTTGTGATTGTAGATGATTACTTAGATACACTTGGGTGTTATTTTTAGCTTACAAGATGAGTCTTTCTCGATATCCTAAAATCTTTAAGAAAGTCACAAATGAGAAAATAACACCATAGTGTCTCTAAGAAGTGATCATGGCACCGAATTTGAAAATTATTATTTGAAAATTTTTGCATAGAAAATGGCATCCTAATTTTTCTGCACCTAGAACACCGTAACAAATGGATGTAGTTGAAAGAAAAAAATAGAACCCTAGAAGACATGGCCCGTACCATGCTATGTGAAAGCAACTTACCAAAATATTTTTGGGCAGAAGCTATAAACACGGCATGCTACATCCTTAATAGAGCTTTAATTAGGCCAATCATTAAAAACACCTTATGAACTTTGGAATAATAGAAAACTAAACATAAGCTACTTTCATGCATTTGGTTGTAAGTGTTTCATTCATAATAATGGCAAAGATAACCTAGGAAATTTGATGCAAAATCTGATGAAGGCATATTCTTAGGATATTCAACATCAAGTAAAGCTTATAGAGTTTTTAACAAGAGAAACTTAATAGTAGAAGAATCTATTCATGTAATCTTGATGAATCTTTAGCATCAAGTTCTAAAAGATTGATGATGAGGAAGATACAAACATTCTAGAAAGAGACATTGAAAAATTAAATATAGATGTATCTTCAGATCATGAACAAGAAGCTAAAGATAATGATTCTCCTAGTGTTGATGTTATTGATTAGAAATCGTAATGATATAGATCTACCTAGAGATTGGAGATATGTCTATGGTCATCCAAGAGAATTAATTATAGGTGATCCATCTCAAGGAGTAAGAACTAGATCATCAATGAGAAACATCAATAATCATCTTGCATTTGTATCTCAAATTGAACCAAAAACTATTGAAGAAGCTGAAAAAGATAATAATGGATGTTAGCCATGCAAGAAGAATTAAATCAATTCACTAGAATAATGTTTGGACATTAGTAGATAGACCTAAGGATCATTCTGTAATAGGATCAAAATGGGTATTTAGAAATAAATTAGATAAAAATGGCATAGTAATAAGAAACAAGCTAGATTAGTTGCAAAAGGATATAATCAAGAAGAAGGAATTGATTTTGATGAAAACTTTTGCACCTGTAGCTAGACTTGAAGCAATTAGATTGTTACTGCATTTGCAGTCATATGCATACAATTTATTTCAAATGGATGTTAAAAGCGCATTCTTAAATGGATTTATAAATGAAGAAGTTTTTGTTGAACAACCATCGGGATTTGAAGATCATGAATTTCAAATCATGTTTTTAAATTACACAAAGCACTATACGGTTTGAAACAAGCACCTAGGGCTTGGTATGAAAAGATTAAGTAAATTTCTGATTGAAAATGATTTGTAGAGGAAATGTCGATAAACACTATTTTTGAAAACAAAAGACAAAGATTTATAGTACAGATATGTTGATGATATTATTTTTGGTGCTACTAATAATTTGTTATGTCAGAATTTGTAAAGTTAATGCAGGGTGAGTTTGAAATGAGTATGATGGGAGAACTCAACTTCTTCCTAGGACTTCAAATCAAACAAAGCAAAGAAGGAATCTTCATCAATCAAGCCAAATACACAAAAGAACTGCTCAAGAAATTTGGAATGGAGTCAATCAAACCACTTGGGGACACCTATGAGTCCTTCGTGCAAATTGGACAAAGATGAAGATGTAAGAAAGTAGATCAAAAACATTACAGAGGTATGATTGGATCTCTTCTCTACTTAACTGCTAGTAGACCAGATATTATGTTGCAGTATGTCTATGTGCTAGATTTCAATCTGAACCTAAAGAATCTCACTTGATTGCTGTAAAAAGAATTTTAAGATATTTAAGTGTGTTGACCCAATTGATGATTTTGATGATTAACAAAACTAATTGAGTATAACATTTGTTGTTACTAATGATTTTGATTAAGTCTTCAGTTTATAAGCCTAATTCATGATCAAAATCAAGAAGGAAAATCAAGTTCTGGTTGAATCTAATGTCAAGGTAAGACTGCAGACATTAGAGTCGACACATGGAATCGCAGAGCCGACTCCGCAAAATGGCACGGACTTAGAGTCGACTCCGGGACTGTGAGAGCCGACTCTATCAGAAACAACAGAACGTTGGATTTTCAGGCCACGACTTAGAGTCGACTCCCGGACTGCTAGAGTCGACTCCAGAAGAAATTTGTGTCGACCCCAGAAAAGTCAGAGACGACTCCAGATCGAGCGGATTAAATTATTTCGAGTTAGAGCCGACTCCAGAAAAGCCAGAGCCGACTCCAGAATGTCAGACACGGCTCCAGAACTGTCAGAACGACTCTAAACTTTAACTTTATCAATTTTAATCCCAACGGCTATTGTTATTTATGGATCTAATCCTTTTTCACTTGCTTCTAACGGATAGTTTTGCACTATTTATGGATTAATCGAATCTATAAGAAGAGGGGTGATTGCATCCCAAAGAGAAGAGAAGAAAAATCAAGAAAGAGGCAAAAAGAAAAGAATAGAGAAAATCCTTGAGATCTATCAGAAAAGAAAAGAGGGAAAACCTGTAAGGAAAGATCATACTCATCCCCAAGAGAAAGAGATTCCAAGCCTTTGCTGTTCTACTTAGAAGAAATCTCAAAAGAAGGGAGAAGCCCTAGTTTTTCAATCTTCTGAACCTCAAGAGCATATCCAAAGGAAGATCCATTCAAAGGAAGAGAAGGAAGAAGCCACCAAGATCTTCGAATCAGGCTTTGGTTCCTAATCTCTATTTATTGTTTCATTATTGTATATTTGCTCATTGAAGGAGCAGTTTGCTTTTGTAAACTCATTACATGTTTGCTGGGTCAATCTGGTGATTGATTCAGTTGAGGCAGTTAGCCTTGTGCAAGCATTTGCTTGTGGTTTTAGGTTTTGTGCTGGTGAGCCTTGAAAACCAGCTGGGTTCGTTGTGCGCCCGGAAAAAACAACTCTGCTGTAATCAGTTTGATTATAGTGTGGACCCAAGAGGTACTTGGGAGTGGACGTAGGTGTAGGTACACCGAACCACTATAAAATCTATTGTGTTTGCCGTGATTGTCTCTTTATCTTCAACTCTTCACTTATAGTTGCTTAGTTTAAATCTGTGAATCTAAGTTTTTATTCCGCTTGGGGGTTATATATTCAAAAGAGTTTAATTTTTGAAAAACCCAATTCACCCCCCCTCTTGGGTTGCTATCTGGACCAACAATTGGTATCAGAGCTAGTGCTCATTTGATTTGATCTAACGATCAAGAGTCAAAGATCCACATGGCAACTCAAGCTGGTTCATCTTTTTCCGAAGGTCAATCTACTAATAGACCACCCTTATTTAATGGTTCTAACTATGGTTATTGGAAAGCTAGAATGAAAATATTCATTCAAGCACTTGACTATGATCTATGGAGTATTATAGTCAATGGACCACACACACCCACTGCTAGAGTTAATGGCATGGAGATTCCTAAACCGGAAACGGAATGGGATGAACATGATAGAAAATTGGCACAACTCAATGCCAAAGCTATGAATGTCTTATACTGTTCATTAGATGCAAATGAATTCAATCGCATATCTATTTGCATTTCTGCTAAGGAAATCTGGGATAGACTTGAAGTTACCCATGAGGGAACAAATCAAGTCAAGGAATCCAAGATTAACATGCTAGTTCATAAATATGAATTGTTTAAAATGGATGCATGTGAATCTATTGCTGATATGTTTACAAGATTTACTGACATAGTTAATGGTTTAAAAAGTCTTGGTAAATCTTATAATAATTCTGATCTTGTGAGAAAGGTCTTGCGTTCCTTGCCTAGGACTTGGGAAGCTAAGGTGACGGCAATACAAGAAGCAAAGGATCTAAGTACACTACCCCTAGAAGAACTGTTGGGATCCTTGATGACTCATGAGCTTCAAATCAAGCAACATGTTGATGAAGATGAGTCAAAGAAGAAAAGAAATATGGCTCTTAAGATTTCTGAATATATGGAAGAGCCTCATGAATCTAAGGATGAAAGTGATGATGAGGACATGCACTCATCACAAGAAAATTTAAAAGATTCATGAAGAAGAAGAAGTTTGAAAAGAAAAAGCCCTTTGCAAGAAAAGATGAGGACAAGGGCAAAGAAAGGAAGTTATTTGTTTTGAATGCAAGAAGCCGGGTCACTTTAAATCTGAATGCCCTCAACTAAAGAAAGGCACCCGGAGGTTCAAAAAGAAGGCAATGATGGCCACATGGAGCGATTCGGAAAGTACAAGTTCCGAAGAAGAAGAAAAGAGTGAAATGGCCAATCTATGCTTCATGGCGGACAACGATGAGGTAAGTCCGAGTTTTCTTGATGACTTCACTTTTGATGAATTACATAGTGCTTTTTATGAATTAATGGATGATTTTGCAAACCTAAGTTCAAAGAACAAAGATTTGAAAACTCAAATGCAAAAACTATCATTAGAAAATGAAAAGCATGTTATTGATAAAGAACTTTTATAAAAGAAAAAGAAAGTTTGAAAAATGAAGTTGATAGACTTAAGCCCATAGTTGATAAATTTACACTAAGCTCTATCAAACTTAATATGATTTTGGAAAATCAAAAGGCTGTTTTGATAAAGCTGGATTAGGATATAATCCACTTAAAAAGCAAAAATCATTGAAAAACATTTTTGTACATGCTGAAAAATCATTAAACATTACTTGTTTTAAATGTGGAGACAAAGGACATAAATCATATATGTGTAAATCTTCACATAGAAAGAAAAAGATGATTTGGGTTCCCAAAGGAACAATTTTAATGCTTCTAACCATGAAGGACCCAAGAAGGCTTGGGTACCTAAAATTAAGACATAAATGTTTTGCAGGAGTGTCTTGCAGCCATCAGACTGAAAAGAAAATGGTACTTGGACAGTGGTTGCTCAAGACACATGACGGGTGACAAAGATCAATTCATCACCCTTGAATCAAAAAGAGGTGGAGTAGTTACTTTTGGTGATAATGGTCAAGGCCATATCATGGGCATTGGTAAGATTCAAATTACTCCATCTACTCATATTGATAATGTTTTATATGTTGATGGACTTAAACATAATCTAATAAGTATTAGCCAACTGTGTGACAAAGGTTTCAAAGTCTCCTTTGAAGCTTCTGTTTGCACTGTTACTAATCCCATTGATAATAGCATTATTCTTGTTGGTAAACGCTATGGCAATGTGTACTTAATTGATTTGAGTAATTTATCTCCAAGTAATCATTGCTTAGTTGCTGATAATGCTAGAATGAATGAGATTGGTTGGCTGTGGCATCGTAGATTAGGTCATGCAAGCACACACCTAATTTCCAAATTATTAAAAATGGATTTAGTTAAAGGTATTCCTAGTCTAAATTTTGAAAATAATCGAATATGTGATGCATGTCAATTTGGAAAACAAACAAGAACTTCTTTCAAATCTAAGAATGTTGTTTCAACTACTAGGCCACTAGAGCTACTACACATGGACCTTTTTGGACCTACTAGAACCACAAGTCTAGGAGGAAAGAAATATGGTCTAGTGATAGTAGATGATTACTCTAGATTCACTTGGGTAATGTTTTTGGCTCACAAAGATGAGACTTTCTCAATATTCATGAAATTCGTTAAGAAAGTCACAAATGAGAAAAACACTACCATAGTGTCTATTAGAAGTGATCATGGAACTGAATTTGAAAATCACTTATTTGAAAAATTCTGTTTTGAAAAAGGCATACATCATAACTTCTCTGCACCTAGAACACCACAACAAAATGGAGTTGTAGAAAGGAAGAATAGGACTTTAGAAGACATGGCCCGTACCATGCTATGTGAAAGCCAACTTCCAAAATATTTTTGGGCGGAAGCTATAAACACAGCTTGTTACATTCTAAATAGAGCCCTAATTAGACCTATCCTTAAGAAAACTCCCTATGAACTTTGGATCAATAGGAAACCAAATTTAAGTTATTTTCATGCATTTGGTTGTAGATGTTTTATTCATAACAATGGTAAGGATAATCTTGGGAAGTTTGACGCAAAGTCTGATGAAGGTATCTTCCTAGGATATTCTACATCTAGCAAAGCATATAGAGTATTTAATAAGAAAAGCTTAGTTGTAGAAGAATCCATTCATATAGTGTTTGATGAGTCTTTAGCATCAAGTTCAGATAAATTTGATGATGAGGAAGATACATCTTTGATTGAAAGAAATATTGAAAAATTAAATGTATCTTCAGATCAGGAACCTGAAGTTAAGGATGATGACTCACCTAAGGATGATGGTATTGATACTGTTCAAAATGATCAAGATCTACCTAGAGATTGGAGATATGCTTATGGTCATCCTAAGGACCTAATCATAGGTGATCCATCTCAAGGTGTAAGGACTAGATCATCAATGAGAGATATCAATAATCATCTTGCATTTGTATCTCATATAGAACCTAAGACTATAGAGGAAGCCGAAAAAGATAGTTATTGGATGTTAGCAATGCAGGAAGAATTAAACCAATTCACTAGAAATCAAGTTTGGACCCTAGTTGAAAGACCTAAAAATCACCCTATAATAGGATCTAAATGGGTATTTAGAAATAAATTAGATGAAAATGGCATAGTAATTAGAAACAAAGCTAGACTAGTTGCAAAAGGATATAATCAAGAAGAAGGTATAGATTTTGATGAAACTTTTGCACCTGTTGCTAGATTAGAAGCCATTAGGCTATTACTTGCATTTGCATGTCATATGAATTTCAACTTATTTCAAATGGATGTTAAAAGTGCATTTCTAAATGGTTTTATAAATGAGGAAGTTTATGTTGAACAACCTCCTGGTTTTGAAGATCATGAATTTCCAAACCACGTCTTCAAACTACACAAAGCACTTTATGGTTTAAAGCAAGCACCTAGAGCTTGGTATGATAGATTAAGTAAATTTTTAATTGAAAATGACTTTTCTAGAGGAAATGTTGATAAAACCTTGTTTTTAAAAGAAAAGGAAAGGATTTATTAATCGTTCAAATTTATGTTGATGACATTATATTTGGTGCTACTAACAATCTTCTTTGTCAAGAATTTGCTAAGCTAATGCAGGGAGAATTCGAGATGAGCATGATGGGAGAACTAAACTTCTTCCTTGGACTTCAAATCAAACAAGAGAAAGCAGGAATTTTCATTAACCAAACAAAGTATACAAAGGAAATACTCAAGAAATTTGGTATGGAATCTGCTAAACCTCTTGGTACACCAATGAGTCCCTCATGCAAGCTGGACAAGGATGAAGTAGGTAAGAAAGTAGATCAAAAGCATTACAGAGGTATGATTGGATCACTTCTTTATCTAACTGCAAGTAGGCCAGATATCATGTTTTCTGTCTGCTTATGTGCAAGATATCAATCTAATCCTAAGAATCACATTTACTTGCTGTTAAAAGAATCTTTAGATACTTAAATGGAACTAAAAATGTAGGATTATGGTATTCTAGAGACTCAACCTTAAAATTGATTGCTTATTCTGATTCTGACTATGCTGGTTGTAAGTTAGATAGAAAGAGTACAAGTGGGGTATGCCAACTTTTAGGAAGTAACTTAATCTCTTGGTTTAGCAAGAAGCAAAATTCGGTTGCATTATCCACTGCTGAGGCAGAGTATGTTGCAGCTGGAAGTTGCTGTGCTCAAATCCTTTGGATTAAGCGACAACTTGAAGATTATGGTATCACACTTGATAAAATACCTATTAAATGTGATAATACTAGTGCTATCAATCTAACTAAAAATCCAATTCAACATTCAAGAACTAAACACATTGAAATTAGACATCACTTTATTAGAGAACATGTAACCAACAAAGATGTTTGTCTTGAATATGTTAATACTAATGATCAATTAGCTGATATCTTTACCAAACCTTTGAGTGAGGAGAGATTTTGCTATCTTAGAGGAGAATTAGGAGTTTGTGATCCTTTAGAATAATTTTCTGAAACTCTTAAGGACAACTATCTAGATTTCATAATTTCTTGAAAATCCTCGATGTTCAATAAGGAAATTTATCTAGAAAGTTGATTTATTGTTTCCCCAATTGTAAGGAACACTTATCTAGAGTTTGATGATTAATTTGATCAGTTTCAGATCCTTGAAACTTGATTTTTTTCTCTGAAACTATTGAGTCGACTCTGACAGTTTGTGGAGTCGACACCTTAGTTTTTAATGTTTTGTCTGGCAATTAGAGCCGACTCTGGCTTTTGTAGAGCCGACTCTAATTCGGGCGCTGACAGATTCTCTGGTTCGGAGCCGACACCTCATTTTCGGGAGTCGACTCTAAGTGGAACTAGTCAAAATAAAAAGGGCGGAGTCGACCCCAAATGATTTCTATCGTCTCCTAAACTATTCTCAAGCCATTCCAAACTGATTCCAAACCCTCCAAATCCCTCAAAACCCTTGATTACTCTGTCCAATCGAATCCAATGGCTCCCAAAAGGCGTGCAACCATTGGTGGTTCGACTATTCCGACGAAGCGCCGTTCAAATCGGAGGCAACCTTCGTCATCTTCTTCATCTGCCACCCAAGACGACTCTCCACCCTCACCATCTTCTCCAAAAGTCGACCAATTAGCCGGTAAGGCCATTACAACCGGAAGGAAAGTCGATTTCAACTTTTTACTTCCGAAGGCTTTGCTATTGGGCGATTATTGCAAGAAATGGGATGGGAGAAGGTCTGCTCTTTGGATATCCCTACCTACCCCGCCCTAGTAAGAGAGTTTTATAATGATTTAAGTAGAGGAGAGGGAGGATTAGTAAGTGTGGTAAGAGGAACAAAGTAGTCATCACAGCCGAATATCTTGGAAATTTATTGGAAATGCCTACTGTTGGACTTATTGAATATCATCATGAAGATAGAGGAGGAGCTCTATCAAGGATGTTAGGAAGAGAAGTCTCTGAGTTTGAGGAAATTTTAGCAAACCAACTTAATTTAGAACTCAGACTGCTTCACAATATCTGTGGGAGGATTCTTTTTCCTAAAATCGAAGATTTGAGTATGTCTCAGAGCGAGACGTTTTATTAATGGACTGCATACTCACTGGTAGACCCTTAAATCTTGCTGATGATGATAGGCTACATGGCGGAGGCTGCCACTAAGAAAAGATCAACATTGCCATACGGTATGATTTTAACTTTAGTTTTCAAAATCCAAGGAGTTCTTATAATGGACAATGAGCCACTAAGGAAGTTAAGACATACAGATTATTATAGTGTCTCTACTATTCATCGAATGGGCTTTAGAAAAGAGAATGGAAACTGGATTAAAAGAGGACATGAGGCCAGAGCTAAGGAGATTAGAGGTGAGGAAGTCAGAGGAGAAGACTTTCCTGGACCTTCTGCTGGACCTTCTGCTGGACCTTCTACCTTGGACCACATGCTGGACCTTCAGAAGCTGGACCAAGCTCTCAACTCCACATCAGTCAGCAATGGCATCAGAAAGATTTTCTGAGGAGCAGATTGGTCAGCTCAGGGCATTACTTGCTGAGTATGATAGTGTCAGAACAAATGATATGTGTAAATTAAGAGAAGAGTTCAATCAACTAAAAGATGAGATAAATTCAAGACTCGACATGATTTCCTTCTCTCTTAGCAATTCTGTCGAATCCTTTAGTACTGATCCTCATAGTATTTTTGAAAGGATGGAAGGGATTGCTGACGGTTCTGGAAAATATCTTCATGCTACAAGTCAACTAAAGAAAGATATTGACCTTGCCGTTTCTCAGATTGAAGCATGTCTTGAAAGCTTTAAGAAAACTCAAAAAGATGATGTTATGGAGATGATCGGACATCTAAAGAAAATAGTATACAAGCATATTTGATCCTAGATTGTATCTTAGGATTTCTTGTTTTACTTCTTTGCATGTATATAGGACTTATATTTTTTTTATATACATGTAATAGATCTTGTTTTGGAGTACAAATGGTTGAATGAATATTACACCTTGATTACAAATCTGTCTTTGATTGAATGCCAATGAATGTCAATCTTTATTCGAACCAAAATCCTCGCTTTGATAACATTCCTTATTTGCTTTTAAAAACTCACCTTATTGTTGATAACAAAAAAGGGGGAGAGATGAGTGTATAATGCATAAAAAGGAAAGAGAATTAATGCATAAAAAGGAAAGAGAATTTTTAAGTTTAAGAGTGTATAATGCATAAGGTAATTCAGTCTATCTACATAGGGGGAGTTATTCAATGCAGGGGGAGCTTAATAAATTCTTCATATAAAAACTGAATCACTTTGATTGATGTCATGTTTTATTCGTTTTAATTGTTGGCATCAAATTCTCTATTACAAAGTCTCTAAGCTTTAAATTTTCAATTCAAATGAATTTCTTTAATGCATATACTCAAAGTTTTTGTCATCATCAAAAAGGGGGAGATTGTTGACCCAATTGATGATTTTGATGATTAACAAAACTAATTGAGTATAACATTTGTTGTTACTAATGATTTTGATTAAGTCTTTCAGTTTATAAGCCTAATTCATGATCAAAATCAAGAAGGAAAATCAAGTTCTGGTTGAATCTAATGTTAAGGTAAGACTGCAGACATTAGAGTCGACACATGGAATCGCAGAGCCGACTCCGCAAAATGGCACGGACTTAGAGTCGACTCCGGGACTGTGAGAGCCGACTCTATCAGAAACAACAGAACGTTGGATTTTCAGGCCACGACTTAGAGTCGACTCCCGGACTGCTAGAGTCGACTCCAGAAGAAATTTGTGTCGACCCTAGAAAAGTCAGAGACGACTCCAGATCGAGCGGATTAAATAATTTCGAGTTAGAGCCGACTCCAGAAAAGCCAGAGCCGACTCCAGGATGTCAGACACGACTCCAAAACTATCAGAACGACTTTAAATTTAACTTTATCAATTTTAATCCCAACGGCTATTGTTATTTATGGATCTAATCCTTTTTCACTTGCTTCTAACGGATAGTTTTGCACTATTTATGGATTAATCGAATCTATAAGAAGAGGGGTGATTGCATCCCAAATGAGAAGAGAAGAAAAATCAAGAAAGAGGCAAAAAGAAAAGAATAGAGAAAATCCTTGAGATCTATCAGAAAAGAAAAGAGGGAAAACCTGTAAGGAAAGATCATACTCATCCCCAAGAGAAAGAGATTCCAAGCCTTTGCTGTCCTACTTAGAAGAAATCTCAAAAGAAGGGAGAAGCCCTAGTTTTTCAATCTTCTGAACCTCAAGAGCATATCCAAAGGAAGATCCATTCAAAGGAAGAGAAGGAAGAAGCCACCAAGATCTTCGAATCAGGCTTTGGTTCCTAATCTCTATTTATTGCTTCATTATTGTATATTTGCTCATTGAAGGAGCAGTTTGCTTTTGTAAACTCATTACATTGTTTGCTGGGTCAATCTGGTGATTGATTCAGTTGAGGCAGTTAGCCTTGTGCAAGCATTTGCTTGTGGTTTTAGGTTTTGTGCTGGTGAGCCTTGAAAACCAGCTGGGTTCGTTGTGCACCCGGAAAAACAACAAGTTTGAGTTGTAAGCTTGCAAAACAACTCTGCTGTAATCAGGTTGATTATAGTATGGACCCAAGAGGTACTTGGGAGTGGACGTAGGTGTAGGTACACCGAACCACTATAAAATCAATTGTGTTTGCCGTGCTTGTCTCTTTATCTTCAACTCTTCACTTATAGTTGCTTAGTTCTAAATCTGTGAATCTAAGTTTTTAATTCCGCTTGGGGGTTATATATTCAAAAGAGTTTAATTTTTGAAAAACCTAATTCACCCCCCCTCTTGGGTTGCTATCTGGACCAACAAAGTGGAACTAAAAATGTAGGTTTATGGTACTCTAGAGACTCAACCTTAAATTTAATTGCATATTCTGATTCTGACTATGCTGGATGTAAATTGGATAGAAAAAGCATAAGTGGTGCATGTCAATTCTTAGGATGTAACTTAATCTCTTGATTTAGCAAAAAGCAAAATTCGGTTGCATTATCTACTACTGAAGCAGAATATGTTGCAGCTGGAAGTTGCTGTGCTCAAATCCTTTGGATTAAGAGACAACTTGAAGATTATGGCATAACCCCCGACAAAACACCAATTAGATGTGATAACATGAGTGCAATAAATCTAACTAAAAATCCAATTCAACATTCAAGAACAAAACACATTGAGATTAGATATCATTTTATAAGAGAACATGTAGCTAATAATGAAATTTGTCTTGAATATGTTAATACAGAGGAACAATTAGCTGACATATTTACAAAACCTTTGAGTGAAGAAAGATTTTGTTATCTTAGAGGTGAATTAGGGATATGTGACCGTATGAATTGATTTTGATACATTAAGGAATGAGAATCTAAAATTTCTATCAATTTCTTGATATTCCCTTCACTATTTTAAGGACAAATTATCTAGTCATTCGAGCTATTTGATCCTTAATACTCCATAATTTTATCAAAATTTTATAAAATTTATTTTGACGAGTTTCAGTCATTTGTATCTCATATATTTTTTGCTGAATTTGTCTCAGGAGTCGACACCTCAGAATGAGGAGTCGACACCTAAGACTGTGTCACTCTCGGTCCTTGACCTTGGAGCCGACACCTGTGAATTCGGAACCAACTCCAGTTTGAGCGCTGACTGTGTTAGCGATTTGGAGTTGACACCCGACTTTGGGGGAGTCGACACCTGGGAGTCAAATGTTGATTTATTAGGGCAGAGTCGACACCTCGTCACTTCATTACTTTCTCAAATCCTAACCAAACTCTTCCAAAATTTCTCCAAAACTTCCCCATCTCTAATTCCATCCAAATCGAACCTTTCCAAAGATCAAATGGCACCCAAAAGGAGAGAATCAGTGGTTGGAGCGCCGGTAACTACGGGAAAGCGGTCCGCACGTCGTCCCGTTCGTGAGCCGACTCCAAGCAGCGATTCGTCCATAGATTCCGACAATCCCAACACATCTTCCACAAAGGTAGATACCCTAGCTGATAGAGTCATCACAATGGGTAGAAAAGTCAATTTTGACCTATTTGAATCCGAAGGCTTTTCAATCGGGAGACAATTGAAGGAAATGGGCTGGGATATGCTGTGTTCTCTTGATGTTCCTACCTATCCAGCCCTAGTAAAAGAATTTTATCTCAATTTGGCTAGAGGAGATGGAGGTTTAGTAAGCAATGTTAAAGGGAAAAGGATTCATCTCACCTTTCAAAAGCTCAGAAATCTTCTCAGCATCCCGATCACTGGTTTCGCCGCTGACATGCATAGTGATAGGTCAGTAGCCCTTTCAAGGATGTTAGGAAGGGATGTAACTGAGTTTGAAGAAATTAGAGCCAATCAACTACCCCTAGAATTAAGATTATTACACAATATGCAGTAGGATCTTGTTTCCAAAGACTGGTCGGTTTGAGTATGTCTCGGAGCGAGACATTGTAGTTATGGACAGTGTTCTAACTGGGCAGCCGATCAATCTGGCAGCAATGATGATTTTTTATATGGTAGAAGCTGGAGGGAAAAGGAGATCATCCCTACCGTATGGAATGGTACTAACTATGGTATTCAAGAGCCAAGGGGTTACAATTCAAGACAATGAACTTTCCAAGAACCTAAGGCACACAGATTACTATAGCTTAGCTACATTGCATCGGATGGGTTTTGTCAAGGTGAATGGTCAATGGGATAGGAAAGGACATCTAGATGAAAGAGCCCCTATGCCGAGAGTTTCTGAGCCTTGCGAGGCTGGACCATCATTTAGGGCTCCTTCTCCACAGCCTAGGAGTCCCATTTCTGCTTCTGTTTCTGCTCCTGCACCTGCACAAGTTTATGATCAACCATCCACTTCTTCGACTGGATTCTCAGACCTTCAAATGGAGCAATTAAAAATTTGTTTGCAGCTCAGAAGGATGAGTTTGACAGTAAATTTATGAATATAAAAGAATCACTTTACTCCCTTGATGATCGGATTGCAAAGATTGAATCAACTCTCAACACCTCCGCAAAATCTTTAAATGGTGATTTGAAGAACATCTTTGAAGAGCTTAAAGAGATTTGTGGAGATGGTGAAACTTATTCAAAGTGCAACACCGAACTTCAAGACAAAATCACAATAGCTTGCACATTTGTGGATGAGAGACTAAAAGATTATGTTAGACTTCAATGTGATGGAATGAAAAATATAGTAGACCATTTAACAAGAATAGTTAGAAAGAACTTTTGATGTTATTTATGTTCAATCTTGTTGAAATGTTGTTTACATTTTGATGTAATGAAGTTAATATAATGAAATGTAAAAGAAGGAGAGAATTATGTAATACTTGACAATATGTTGATGTAGTGAAGCTTATATTAATGAATGAAAAGTTTTTATGTTCTATTTGACTTTTGATTATCTTTTTGATATTCTTTACCTTTTTGTTGATTACAAAAAAGGGGGAGAGAATTAGAATTGTATATGCATTAAGAGGGAGAAAATTATATGGAAAGAATATAGTTGTGAATGTTAATTGAGAATGTTAATTGATTAATATGATGTTGAGCTATTGATATGGATTGATATTTGAATTGAATTATCTATGCACAAAGAAATCTTAAGTATCAAAGAGGAAGAATAATTTGAATTTGAACTTCATAAGATAAGCTACCTTATTCAGGGGGAGCTTACTCGTAAAGATCACTTCCTTGATATTCTCTTTAATTTAAGAATTCTATGCATATACTCAATGTTTTTATAATCATCAAAAAGGGGGAGATTGTTGATCCACTCATTGATTTTGATGATTAATAAAGGAATTGAGTATATTCATTTGATTACTAATGGATTTCATAAGTGTTTCAGGACTTAAATTTATTTGATCAATTTAAAGGAATTAAGAAATGAATTTTGAATCAAATATAAATCATAGATTTTAAAGTTTTAGAGCTTGGAGTCGACACCTAGAAAGTTTGGAGCCGACCCCATGGCCAATTCAATTTTAATCTGATTTTTGATACAACCTGAAGCCGACACCTAGAGTTTCGAAGCCGACACCTAAGGTTTCGGAGTCGACACTTTACTGTGTCAGGAGCCGACTCCGATGCTGGAACAGAGCGATGATTTTTCTGAGCATCCTGGAGCCGACACCTTCAGTTTTCGGGAGCCGACACCTGACGACGGCGAGCCGACACTTACTTTTGCGGAGCCGACTCCACGACGAACTCAAAATTTACTATTTATGGAAAAACGATTCGGAGCCGACACCTGAAAAGCTGGAGCCGACTCCAACCCACCTGGACGAAAAATCAAAAATGCCAGATCAGCTCTAACGGTAATATTTTTGGTTTCTGACATCTAACAGCTATTTTTTATGAATGGAAAATTCTTCCAGGTACACTCCAACGGCTAGATTTCCACCCAAAAATGAATCAAAGGAAAATCTATAAAAAGAGGGAAAAACAACCGTTTGAAAATATAGAAAGAGAGATATAGAAACGGATAGATAAAAAATCAAAAATCAAAATCTGAGAAGTCTTGAGCCGTATATCCAAGAGAGGAGCTTTCAAGTTTAAAACCTTCCACTCCACAAAGCTCAAAGGAGAATCCAATCCATTCAAATAGAGGAAAATCAGAGGATTCTCATCTAGAAGAAAGAGACCAACTTTTCAATCTTCTCAACTGCATCTACTGTGAAGAATCGGAGCTGAGGCTTGGTTCAACCCAGCAAGGAGAAGAGGAAAAGAAGAAAAGAAGAAAAGCTCAAAGCCAAACAACTTCAAATCAGGCTTTTCTAAACCTATTTACTTTTCTTTGAATATTTGCTCATTGAGGAGCTGTGAAAATTTGTAAAACATTCATATACTTGTTTGTGCCTAGTTCAATCAAAGGGGATTGAACTAGTGGAGGTTGTTAACCTTGGGTCAAGCTAGTTTTGCTTGAGTCTTGGGTTTTGTGCTGGTGAGCTTGAAAAACCAGCTGGGTTTGTTGTGATCCCAGGTAAAACAACAAGTTTGAGTTGTGAACTTGTAAAACAACTCGGCTGTAATCAAGGAGATTATAGTGTAGACCCAAGTAGGATCTTGGGAGTGGATGTAGGTGTTGGATACACCGAACCACTATAAAATCTTTGTATTTGCCGTGCTTCCATTGACTCTATCTCTATCTCTGTTTTATTCGCTGTACTTTGTATTTACATTGCATTTGCTTTCATTCATCTTAAGCAAACAATTTTTCAAAAGGCTAAAAAATTTTTAAAGAACCCAATTCACCCCCCCTCTTGGGTTGTCATCTGGGCCAACACACGAGCACATCAGCGCACCAAGCACATACTATGCCGGTTTCATCTTATTCGAGAGATTATAGAACGAGGTGACATAAATCTTCAGAAGATTGACGGAAAGAAAAACCTAGGCGATCCATTTACTAAAGCACTCAGCATCAAGGAGTTTGATGACTATAAATTGAAGATGGGTATTAGATACTGTAATGAGTGGCTTTAGGCTAAGTGGGAGTTTGTTGGAAATTGTATCCTAAAGCCAATCATTTGATGATTGTGTTAATGTAAATTACATATAAATTATATATAAATAAAAGTTATTTGGCAGTTTATTCATTACAAGAACATCTTCTTAAAACTCCTAATAGTAATGAAGCCCTTAGGATCTCCTTCATGATGAAGGAGGATTTATCTTTGAAGGTCCTCAAAAGAGTTCACGACCAAATGATATACTATGAAAGGGTCATAGTACTATCAATTATAGGACGTTGTATATCATATTTGTTGGTTGTTCTCTTAACCAAGGAGTGTAGAGACACTGGTATGACATACAGGTGAAAGTGTAGGAGTACATTTCATCGAACGTGACTCATTTCAGATACTCTGCTATCAAGAGTTAATCTAAGAAGATATGGGTATAAGTATCCTTTAGACCTGAAGATCACAACCGATGACTTGCAAGCAACTCATTGTATTTAGGTGTCGGACCACCTAGATTTCTAATCCAGCTACGAAAGGTTACTGGGTGCAGTCAAGTACTTGTGGTAGTCAGTTGTGGATCAAGATGGAATTTGACCTATCCCGTTAAAAGGAGAAATGATTGTATTTTAACTTAACAAGACCTTGGCCAAGGCACTTCATGTGAAGGTCACATGATCACTAAAGTTGAAATCACTTTATGGATTTGCTATTTAGAGTTGACAGGCTCTTAAGCCATCCTTAGCATTTGTGGTCAAAAGGATAAATTATACGGTAACTATTTCTTAGAGTTCTTGGAGTTTGCTTGGTAACTCTTCGACCTATCCAGATGTTGGGTTCCATTGCTAAATGGGCACATCGATTAGTATAGAAAGTTATTTCTATGCTACCGGCTTAGGTTCGAACCTAAAGAGTCACACGCATAGAAGTTTCCTAGGATGATCCATTTGCTGATCAACGATTGAGAATCGTATATGATTTAATTAATCAATTTGATTGATTGAATTATCTCAATTGGGTTAAGTACAAATGAATAAGATTCAATTTGGTTTAAGTCTATTAGAAGGACTAATCAATTTCAAATATTGATTTGAAATTAGATTTGATTTGGATTTAAATAGATTCAGGACTAGCCAAATTTGATTTGGGCTAGGACCATGATCTATGTAGGTTTAGTCCAATAAATTTAGATCAGCTTAAAACAAAACCTAAACCCAAACCTCTCACATAAGTATCTCACATGATGAGATAACTAAAATCTGAAAGATTAAATTCACATGTAGAATTTAATGTATAACATTAATCTTCTCCAAATGGTTTCATTGGAATTCTAAAGTGTTAGAATTTATATGGAATAAATGAGCCTCTTTGAATCAACCAGGCGATGGAATTCTAAGTGTTAGAATTCACATCTCTTTGGTTTTCACCGAACGTTGGAATTTAACCAAACGCCGCGTCTCTTTGGTTTTCACCAAATGTCAGAATTAACCAAACGCTGTATCTCTTTGGTTTTTACCGAATGACGGAATTCTAAGTATTAGAATTCAATGGGCTAATGGCTAAAATGAGACTATAAATTAGAGGACATCCCTCACCAGAACACAACAACGAAATGTTATGGATTGAACTTCTAAAGAGTTAGAATAGAAAATCCTTGTGTGATTCTGGTGTTAGCAAAAGATTGATGGATCTTGGAAGAAGATTCAAGTGGGAGGATTAAAGATCAACAAAGATATTTTTTCACGAGCTAGCACTCCCGGAAATCCGATCATTCGGGGCTTCGCATGGACGATACTAGAGGCCGGACGATTAAACGGCGATAGAGCAATAAGGATTTACCTATTGTTCTTAAGGTAAGTGATTTGATCCCTATATCCTAAGGCATGCTTCAAGATAAGTAGTATGACTTCTTATCTTGAAGATCAAGATATGATCTTGATGTTTTTATTTATATGTATATTTTAGATCAAACGATCCAATATATAAGAAAAAGATATGATCTTGATGCATGTTGGATAGATTAATATGTAATCTTTAAGTTTCCGCATTGATAATTGTTATCAAATTATTAAATATGCATGCCTCGGAGTTTATTTCTTCCTTCAATCTTGGGACTTGATATTTATACACTGCCGAGGAGGTGAGCTATGACCAAATTTTTTGAGCGCATTTTAGGAAGTTGGCATCCGATAAGTCCAGAATCCCAATGGTTATGGGGATCGGCAGTTGATGAAACTGATGGGCATTTTATCAGGAATTTGAAATCCCATTGATCATGGACGGAGTGTTGTATTTGGCTCTCGTTTCTATTTTAGGAAGCTCATTCCACGATCCTTGCGATCGGGGTGGTTCATCCATCAAGATATTTGGCATGGTTTGAAGCAGCAATGGCGCTTACATTAAAAGGACAAGGATTGATCCTGGCGAGGTACTAAGATAGCTCAGCCTTGCCGAGGTTCAAAGATAGCTCAATCCTATCGAGGTACTGAGATAGCTCAACCTTGCTGAGGTTCGAAGATCGACTCTGGCGTCAGTGTCAAGACCGACTCTGGCATCGGCATCGAGGTCTGACTCTTGTTGTCTATTGGACCGTAGTCTACTCAGTTCAAACGTGGTTTGATTAGCCAAATCGAAGATAACTCGACCTTTATTAACTTGATCTTTATCATCGGGCACGTGATGCGGGATGTACCATGCAAAAGATTAATATAGAGAAATGATTCAGAATTTAAGGGGCTTACTTTTCGAAATGAATAAGAATAAACTAAGGATAAATATGCAAAGAGTAAAGTAATTACCCAAATAACACGATTCGCTAAGTAATAAAGAAAACATGATCCTAGGTTTGAGAAATGGATGGGTCTGATTACCAATCAATGATGATCTTTATCCTAAAAGATTGGATCACACAACTCTCAGGATGGGTGCCTGAAAGAAGAAGCTATGCTCCCACGGATGTTTTGGCTTTCCTTCAGATGATTTTGTAGGTAAGGAGGACTTCATCTAATGATCGTAGCACATTGGCGTCTTGAGGCTAGGATGCTTGGAACAGGTGTTAGAACATGTATTTGTTGGGCCTCTCATCCTCTTTCTCAGGAGTGTCAATGCTCAAGAGCACAGAAAAATAGAAGAAGACTCATTTTCATTAATCATCAATTGTTCTTTACAAGAAGAAGGAATGGGTTTTTATAATAAGCCTAACCCTTGAACTACATGAAAAAAAATAAATGCGCCATATTATTTTCAAATAAAGAGATAGATGGCATCTTGAAACAAGAAAAGAGATCAGGGAATAACTTTCCCAAATAAAGAGATAGGCAGCATCTTGAAACAAGGAAAAGAGATCAGGGAATGGTGCCATATTCTGCTTTCCATAAGGAGTGGGCAGCAAGTCACCTTCCATAGGGGACTTATTTGCTTTTATTTATGCTGAGATGACTTTATAAAAATCTTGAAATGCCCTAATTGAGTAGATGGCTCCTACTTTGACTGGAATTCCATGTGGGGCTGAGGTGGTGCATTGAATGTGGTCCTTCATGGTCTTGGATCTTCAAATTCTTACACTTTGACTCAATAAATTTAACTTGAGTCAAATAAAATTACTAGACTCATACTTGACTCAAATAAAATTACTGGACTTATACTAACAAAACTTGATTACAGTACTTAAAGTCAAACCAATATAAAGTAAAAATTTTATAATGAGCTCAATAACCTTTGTCTAATCCTAATGCCCCCACCAATTCTTTCGGGAAGGGAGGAACTCGACCCTATCGAGTAAGGGTCAATCTAGCTCTGGTTCTACTCCAATAGGTCTGGGTCGAGGCGCTGCAGATCCTCTCAAGTGATATACGAATCATTTGGTCGACCTTGCCAATGAACTAAATAACGTTGGTAGCCGTTATTTTAGATAGTAATAGCTTGGTCATCCAGGATATGCTCAATCCTTTCTATGCTTCCAGGTAAATTTATTGGTGGACACTCAGGTATGGGTTCGCTTTCAAGAATAGGGTCAGATCCAAATGGCTCACTAGGTATCATTGTTGATTTCTTATACTCAACTAAATTTGAGATATTGAAGGTTGAGCTAATGCCAAATTCAGGTGGTAACTCGAGCACATAGGCATTAGGTCCAACTTTCTTTATTACTTTAAAGGGTCTAGCTTCACGAGCATGTAACTTTTTCATAGTTCCGAGAGGAAACCGCTTAGGTCTAAGCCTAATCATCACATAATCTTTCTCAGCACATTCTTTAACCCTCTTTCAGGAATTAGCCACATTTTTATAAGTATCATTGCTCAAATTAATCTTATTGATAATTTTCTTATACAAATCTCTAACATGTTGTGCAAATGATTCAGCTGACTCAGAGACTCGTGCATGTATGGGCAAAAAGATTAGGTCTATGGGTCATTAGGCTTATAACCATGGACAATCTCAAATGGACTCTTGCCTATAGTCCTATTAACTGAATTATTGTAGGCGAATTCGGCTCTAGGTAACAAAAGGTTCTAATTTTCAGTATTTTTACCTACAAGACATCTCAACAAGTTTTCAAGAATTTGGTTCACTACTACAGTCTGGCCATCGATTTGAGGATGGTAGGAAGTAGAAAATTTGAGCTTAGTCCCTAACATATACTAGAGGATTTTTTAAAAGTAACTCTTGAATTGGACATCCCTATCAGATACAATGGTTTGGTAGACCATGTAACCTAACCACTTCATCTAAGAAAAGTTTGGCTACCTTGGAGGCATCAATGTGGCTCAATGGGAAGTGCTTAGTGGGATTCATTCTATAATATGGAAGATTAGGCAAAGCAGCTCCTGGGACTAGATCTATAGTATGTTGGATGTCCCTTAACGATGGTAATTAATCAGAAAGTTCTTCAGAAAATACATCTTGAAACTCTTTCGAAAACTCTAACTCTTTCAAAAATTCTACTACCTTTTGAGGGTGTTCTTTTTGGGTTTGATCATGAATTTTTCTATTAATTAAGATCCAAATTGGTGAACCCTCAGTTATCTCACGCTCTAGTTCTTTAGCACTGATCAGATTTAATCCCGGTTTCTTCTCTTTTAGGTTACTAGATTCCCTCTTAATATGATCCTTAGGTGGAGTTGGATTTATCACAAGCTTCTTTTCATAGTGGTTAAAGGAGCAGGAGTTTGATTGATCATATAGGGTAGCATCATGGTCATATAACCAAGGTCGACCTAAGATAATACTGCTAACTCCAATAGGAAGGACATCACACAATACATTTTCTTAATAGAATTGTAGTTGGATCATGACTTGGCATCTCAGTTTAATAGGAATGAAAGTTGAGGCTATCCAGGATACCTTATAGGGATTGAGATGGAAAACTGTAGATAAACCTAGGATTTTGACAACACTAGTTGAGGTGGCATTAACACAGCTCTCGCTATTTATGATGATCTTACATACCTTTTTTTTCTAACTTCATAAATATATGTAGGATATGGGTCCTACACCAATCCTCTTGTTCTTTGGTTTGGGTCAAGATACATCTAACAACTTTCAATAATCAAATGACTCAATGACTTCTTCATCTCCTTCATATTCATCCACTAAGTGTATTCCAGCTTCATACACTTCTCCTTCATACTCATCAGTGGGTTCAGGATCTTCTTCCTCTAGTTTTCCTATATGTAGGGATCGGGTTGGGCATTGACTAGCGTAGTGTTCCAACTTATGACATCTAAAATAAGGAGCATTAGGATTAGGATCTTTAAACTTCAGGTGACTTACCCTTATCTTTCTTGTGAGTCAATGGGGTGGTAGGAGTAGGTCAACTTGTGTGCACTTGACTAGAACCTGATTTTTGATTAAGGGTACCATTCCTAGTGGGTTCAGGTCGAAGGATTATGGGTCTCCTTTGGAATCGCTCGTAGTCTCTAGCTATATGATAAGTTTATTCAAGATCATGGACTTCTCTTAAAAATAATTCTCTCTGAATGTTCTCATGTAGTCCAGCCCTAAATCTAGATAGAGTCACAACTTTAGATTCATCTATGCTACACCTCATGACATATTCATCAAATTTGGCTATGTATTCAGATATGGTCTTGCTTCTGACTCAGCCTCTGCCATTGATCTAAAAGTCTCTGGTGATAGGATAAGGAAAGATATTTTTTCCTAAACTTAAGTTTTATGGCTCTCTAGTTAGCTATGGGTATGTTTCCTCTCTGACGACTAAGGCACTCAATATCCCAGTATAGCCTAGTTTATCAGACTAATTTAAGTTTGGAAAATTTGGCCTTCCTCCCTTCCGACATCTCATACTTAAAGTATTGGTCCATGTCGCTTTCCCAATCAACATATATCTTAGGGTCTAAATCTCCATCAAAAGTGGGTGCATTGAGTCATATATTCCTAAAGACTCTTTCCTTCAACTCCACAAAGTCTTGGTGTGGGCGTCTAGGGTTATGTTTAGGGGTAAGATCATAATGATGGGCTCTTAGATCAAGGAGAGTTGGTCTAGGTGATTCATGTTCAGTGTGGTTCAATCAGTTTTTTGCAATGATCCTGATTTGCTCTTCCATTTGGTCAAACCTATTGTTTAATTGTCCATATTGTTCATTCATGGTTCTCATTAAAGTTTCAAGATTGGGATCCATGTTGTAACTTGGTTGTATTTGGGGATGTTGGTAATGGGCTCCTGATCTGGTGGTCATGCAACACACAAATTCATTCTAGGGTTTCTAGACCTAGAAGCTCAAGTAGAATGAATTAACTCAAATTACAATCAACTCAACAATTATTCTTTCTACTGGCTAGGTAAGAGGTGGGGTTGTGGAAGGCTCCCCTCGCTCTTGCAGGAACCTAGTTAGAGAACCACAAGTCCGCTTAAGGCGTTTGTCATTTGACCCTTAGCCCTAGACACCACTTTGAAGAAATAGCTAAAGGATTGAGTGCATCAGTTTTATCACAATACTTTGAACTCGACCACATGGGTATCCCCAGCTTTACTTTAGGTTTCTACTCAATTTTAATTAGGCTTGGGATCGAGATGAGGATGATTATTTTGGGCCAAGGAAAAGTGATAAAATCCTTCCCTTACCTGAGATGAAGAAATTGCCCTTAAGTGAATTCAGTGATGCATGTACATACATATGAAAACCTAAAGTAAAATATACAGATATATATATTATTTTATTTTTTATTATTATTTTTTATGTTGTAGATATGAAAATAAGAAGAAAATTATAGATTTAATAAAGATTAATTAAATGATTAGAAAATTTTAGCACTATGAATGAATATGTCCTAACCTGCTCTGATACCAAATTGATGTGGGATGTACCATACAAAATATTAACGTAGAGCAATGATTTAGAATTTAAGGGGTTTATTTACTGAAATGAGTAAGAATAAACTAAGGATGAATATGCGAAGAGTAAAGTAACTACTCGTAGAACACGATTCGCTAGGTAATAAAGAAAATAGGATCTTAAGATTAAGAAACAACTATTTAGAACATGCTCTTTCTTCAACAAAACAGAACATATGAGAAGGAATGGGTCTGATTACCAGGCAATGATAGTCTTTGTCCTAAAAGATTGGATCGCACAACTCCCAAGATGGGCGCCTAAAAGAAGAAGCTATGCTTCCACAGATGTTTCCGCTTTCCTTCAGATGGTTTTGCAGGAAAGGAGGATTTCATCTAAGGATCGTAGCACCTTGGCGTCTTGGGGCTAGGATGCTTGGAACAGGTATTGAAACGGATATTTCTTGGGCCTCTCACCCTCTTCCTCACAGAATGCCAATGCTCAAGAACATAGAAAAATAGAAGAAGAAAACTCCTTTTCATTAATCATCAATTGTTCTTTACAAGAAGAAAAAAGGGTTTTATAATAAACCCTAACCCTTGAATTATATTAAAAAAAATAAGGGCGCCATATTGTTTCCAAATAAAGAGATAAGTGGCATCTTAAAACAGAAACAAGGAAAAGAGATCAGAGAATATCTTTTTCAAATAAAAAGATAGACGGCATCTTGAAACAAGGGAAAGAGATCAGGGGATAGTTTTTCCAAATAAAAGATAGGCGGCATCTTGAAACAAAAAAAAGAGATTAGAGGATGGCGCCATATTCTGCTTTCCATAAAGAGTGGGCGGTAAGTCACCTTTCATAAGGGGCTTATTTGCTTTTTTTTATTCTGAGATAACTTTATAAAAATTTTGGGATGCCTTAATTAAGTAGATAACGCCTATTTTGACTGAAATTCCATGTGGGGCTGAGGTAGCGCACTGAATGCGATCTTTCATGGTTTTGGCCGGGTCTTTAACTTCTTATGCTTTGACTCAATAAATATTGACTTAACTCAAATAAAATTACTGGACTCATACTTGACTCAAATAAAATTAATGGACTCATATTGACAAAACTTAATTACAGTACTTAAAGTCAAATCAACATAAAGTAAAAATTTTATAATGAGCTTAGTAACCTGTCTAATCACTCCCATCAGCACGTTTATTGATGTGATGATATTTTTTCCCGCATCAAGCTTCAAATTAGTCATCTATATTTGGCCAACCTATTTAAAAAAATAATTCCTTTTCTCCTTTATCTGCTATAATTTCAAATTCTACTTAGGAATAGTCCAACACAAATACTATATTTCAAATGCTTATAAAAGCAACTCATTGCCTCAAGGCGTGAGAATTCCATACTTTAATATGTCTTTTAAATTTTTAGAGTTTAGAGGTCTCATTCAAATAACTTTAAGACTTATTCCCTAATGTCTTTCAATGACCTATAATGTAAGGTTTCTTTTAAAGAAAATTTCAAGGATTCCTGATGTCTTTCTTCCGGAAGAGATTTTAAGGTTTCCTAAAACTTCTTTTTGAGTGCAAGAATCAATGAATTAGCTACATAAGTGTTTCGCCTTGATTGACATGTGCAGAATCAAATTTCAATATCATCAATTAATCTTATTGAATTATATATAAGTGTGACATTAAATTAGTGAATGATTAAGATCTCATTCCATAATTTTTGATCTAAAGAAAGTATGCCCAATATATTTTTTTCTTGTTTTAGATTTTTTAATCCAATCAGTCTAATCTAGTCAGTGCCGCTAAACTCAATCTAATTAATCCAGTTTAATTTGAATCTAGTTCAAGATGGCATTAGATTGATTGATTTTTGGAGAAGATCCAATCTCATATCTAGGTTGGATTAGGAAAGGAGATATGGTGGTAGCTAGAGATAGGTTAGGAATTGCAGTTCTATCCGTTTCTGATCAATTGATACACAAGATCAAAGACGGTTACGCCAGCACCCATCATTTGGCGGATCTTTGTACCGCCACCTATGCCCATGATTAAGGCCAACGTGGCAGGCCCCAAATCACAATTTCGTAGCTTTTTATCTCATAATGCGGCACAAAGGTGGTTTCCTTAAATAAAAAAAAAAAAAAAAAAGTAAAAGAGACGCTTTTTTCTTTATTTTTTCATTTTTTCGGTGCCCTTGTCACGCCATCTGAGGTAGGCTGCACAAGAAGTCACCATCCATCTCCATCGCCAAATAGATTGAAGTAGTTTGAAGGCCCATCACCACCTTTAGCGGTCGAGGAAAGCCTTGTTGCATTGCTTTTTGATGCAATGAGTGTATATTGACAGTATAAATTGATCATTTACGTATGTTGAGCCTTGTTGCATTATTTTTTTGATGCAATAAGTGTACATTGATCATATAAATTGATCATTAACGTATGTTGATATGCATACGATGATTCAATAAATTTTATCATGTACCACATGTATGTGAACATGCACAATTGATTAATCTATGCGATCGATGCGTACTTGCTATATGATGCATCAAGTTTTTTTCTGCTGCATCATTCTTCGGTGCAGTAAGTACGTATTGATCATATATTCCAATCGTATGTATTAATCGTCACGTGTGTAATGATCCAATAAGTCTTATCATGCATCGCATGCATGAGCAATCAATATACATAATTGATGCATGCTTGTTGCATCAAAAATGATGCAGCAAGTTTTTTTTTAGCAACCATGGCGGCGGGGCCAAAACGATGAAGGTGTCGCTACCCATGGGGACCTAATGGTAAACCTTTCGTCAAGCGAGCTCCACGGGTTCTCAAATTAAGGGACAAGACGGTGCCACGTTCACCATCTGGCTGGTGGCCCGTGGACTAAGGGCACAAAGGATGATTGATAATTTCACGTACTTTATTAAGCGACAACGTTGCTCTTAATTATGTTATTTTGGAAATATTATTTTATGCAAAACAAACTTTAGATAAAAGGGAGTCTAAATGATGAATCGAAGTTTGATAGCATGATCACCATCGGATACCCTAACTTACAAAGCAACGTCAAGTGACCCATTCGTCCCACCTCATTTAACCCATGTTAAAGCATGAGTTGGTATTTCATGATTTTATGTAGCATATCAACCCAGGATGGATGTGTAATGCAAGAATCCATAATCTCACAAGGCTGTACATTGATTCAGCTTATAATTTCATAGTTGAAAACTCTCTAATAACATGTAGATACAATGGCATCTTAAGGAAATTACTCTTAGAAGTCAGGCTTTCATTGATTTTAAAAATGATATTGATTCAACGGGTAGCTATCAATCTTTTTAGGATAACAATGAAATCGGAGCACTCATTTCAAAGGGATAATGCAACATCATCTTTGTTAAACATATGTGCAATTATGTCAAAATTTAAAAATTGTTCGCATGAATATGTTCCAGGAGGCTTAAAAGTTAAAACGACACTGATGATGTCATTCCTTTGAATATGCATCAAGCTTACTAAGTGTTGCTGCTAAATCACTTGTGAGGAGCGTTGGGTGAACTGAGATCTCCACGGGCCTTCAGGAACACGGAGAGGTCGCCTTCTTCTTTTGAAAGCCTACAAAAAGTCCCGGACCGGTGGTTCCGGTGGGGATCCTTCGACGCTCAAGTTAATGACTTAGAGAACAGGAATCTGAATGAGAGAGTAGAGATTGAGTCCCCTTCCTTGAGGGTTGGGGCCTTTATATACCTGTTCGAGGGATCCCTCTTACCCTTCGTTCATAACAGTCGGATCCTTTTTGGATGGTTGTTGATTTTCGGCCCTCAACGTGCCGCAAAGGATGGGTAGTAGGGCTGGACGTGGATGGCCACACCCGTCGTTAATGGTGCTAGGGGAAGGCACGTTCATTGCACACGTTGCCAAGCATGTTCGTGGCAGAGTAACCCGCCATTCTTGGGGAAGTGGGCCATGCAGCTTGGTCGAGAGGGCACTATGAGATCGACGGATAACTGAGTTGCTCCTAGGGCCGAGGAGAACCGACGCCGAAGCCGACGCCGAGGCCGAGATGGGCCGAGGCCGACGCAGAGGCTGAGATTGGCCGAGGCCGGGATGAGCCCAATGCCAAAGGGTTGGAATGCGTCGAACCGTCCGACGTCGGGTTCGTGGTCCCTTCATCTTGGGGGTCATGTGGCCTGATCAGCCACATTAGATGCCCCCTCGCTCCTGAACTGGCGTAACTGTTTATTGAGCCAAGTGAAAGGGGCGTCGAATCATTAGCAGCTGATCCCCATATCGCGCTGAACGGTGTCCGCACACGTATCCTGGATAGGACGGCTCCTTTAAGACAGTAAGATCGTGGGGCATCATCATCTACGCGTCCTAACCATCAGATCCGCTTCGAGGCTAGGAAGCACTCCGAGATCCCCAAATATCGGCAACCATCATTGATTCACCAAATCACTGGTACCGATATGCTCTCATTGGTTGAAGGTCTCGTTATCTGCGCGCCCGGAGCATTGCCGTAGAGTCTTTCTCAATGAATAGCATCCGCGTGGTTGGTGTATCGGGCGGGACAATTTTGAAAATATCGATGAGGAATATATAAAAAGGAGTGTGTCCTAGCTTCAATTTCACCTATCACCCAGAGTTCCTTCTTCCTTCTGCCTGAGTGCCTCTCCGATTTCTCCTTCTTCATTTGCCCAGGTTAGTTCTCCATGCCTTCCCAATCGTCTTCTTCTCCTAATTCGTCTTCCTGGTCCTCCACGAACCAGGTTCCTCTAACCCGTATGGCTACGGCTGGGAACCCTACTGTCAGGAGCCCACCGGTGGCCATAGCTCCACCTCCTAGGGTAGCTTCATCCTCTAGGGCAAGCAGGGGTTCCCCTGAGGGGACTGTCTCCACTGTTACCCCCGCCGACCTTGCAGCTTTTAGAGTGGCCTATAGGATACCCGAAGGGGTGCGACTGATCGCCCCAGGACCCGATGATAGGGTGACTTCTTCCTCTCAGGGATCGCCCTATATGAGAAGTTCTTGAAGGCCGGTCTTCGTCTTCCCCTTCATCCTTTTATCATTAACCTATTAGATAGGTATAATTTGGTCCCGGCCCAACTAGTTCCCAACTCAATTAGGGCCATTTGTGCCTTCTTGGTGTTGACCCGCCTTCAGGGCTTCTCGAGCAACATCTCCCTCTTCCGCAGTCTCTACACACTTTGGGCTCAGTCCGGCTGGTGGTTATTTGCCCCCCGGCCGGGTAGAGCCCTTAGGCTAGGTCTTCCGTCGTCCATAAAGGGATGGAAATCCCGATTCTTCTTCGCCGAGGTGGACGGGGTAGGAAGAGAATGGGGCACGCCTAATACCGAGGCCAACAAGAACATCTCGGCCGTGCCGAGGGACCAGGAGGCTTTCAATCTTCTCCTGGCGACTGAGCTCCCATCCTATCGAGAGCTGTTGTCGGAGGGCAACCTCTGACACACTGGCATCGCTCCTGATGACGGTGAAGGCCTCTTCGAAAGATAGCATTTTCTTTTCGTTTCCTTTTCTTCTCTCTTTTTTTTGACCAACATCGGTTCTCCTGCAGTCATGAGGATCAACATACCGGCCGAGTCTTTCCGAAGGGCCGCTGCCAAAAAGAGGAAAGGGTAGGGTGCTGAAGCCGAGGGATCGAGGAAGAGACCTCAGTCCTAATCGCCACCTGCGCCCCCAAACGCCCCCAGACTTCCTACTCCATCGCCACCACCCCGTCAATCTCCTGCACCACCACCACTGCCGCCACCACGGCGATCTCCTACGCCACTACCGCCGTCAGAGCCCATCGATCTGACCATGGGTATGCCACCCGAGGAGTCGAGGGCCCACATCGTCCGGCCTGCCGAGCGTCCTACTCCGCCGACCACTGAGCTGATCCCGAAGGATGCAGCTCGGGCTAGTGGAGGGGCGTTTGCCTATAGGAGGCAGAAGGCCGTAGTTGGCTACGAAGCCCACACCGCCGTGTCTGAACCCATAGGGGACAGGATGGGACCGATCCCCTCGTGGCCTTCTCTTATGAACCACCCCCACCTCGCCGAGAAACTGGTATCGGCGGCATCCACTCCTGCTATTCGGGAGGAGATCATGCGGACCAACTCCCGTACCCTCTTCAAGGATTTCCATGCTTCGGGTAAGTGATCATTTATATCCTGACTCTGTTCTCTTTCCCCGTGCTTACTCTTTGTAACTGACATCGGTCTTACTGTGCAGATGGTAAACATCTTCAAATATACATAGACTCTCGCCGCCAGCGGGGAGCGCCAACTTAATCGCTACCGCCGGGAGGCTCTCGAGTGCTAGGATCGGGCCGTGAGAGCTAAAGACCCTCTCAAGCTGACTCAAGCTGGGGAGGTAGAGAGGCTCGACATGGTTCGGTCTCAAGCGCGAGCCGAGTCGGCGGCAGAGCAACACCAAACGCGCAAGGCCCTTGATCGCGCCCTCGCGACCGAGGGGAAGTTGATGGCCGCTAAGGCGGAATTGGCCGACGTCAAGGCCCAGCTCAAGGCAGCGAAGTCCGAGTTGAAATCTGCCGAGGAGAAGACCAAAATCGCCAAGGAGGTGGCCCGCCTGGATGATATCAAAATTGCCGAGGCCACAAAGGCGGTGAAGGCTGCCGACAGGAGATCAACTGAGGCTGAAGCAGCGGCTCGGGCCGCAGAGGAGAAGGAGGCTGATGCCGCGGAAAAATCCATGGAGAGCTACCGGAGCTCTCAGGTCTTCGTCGAGGATGTGGCTGAAGCTGGGGCTATCGCCTACCTCCATGGTTTTTATAACTGCCGAGACAAGGCAGTGAGGGTCTTTGGTACTGAAGGCCTTAAAGACCTGAAACCCGACGAAGACCTTGAGGACGGGGAGATCGACCATGGCTCCGTTTCGGCTGACAATGCTGCCCCCCCAGCCGACGGGGATGCCCCCCAAACCGACGCTGCTCCGGCCGAGAACTGAAGATCCACCTGCGGTCTCGGCTTTTTCTTTACTTTTTCCTGTTTAATAATGTACTCAAGTCCGACTATGGTCGGCATTTTGTAAAAGCTTTGATGATCAATGAAAAGAAAGTATCCTTTGAAATTTGTGTTGAAATTATGAATTATTTCCTTTTCTTTTGTTCAACGTTATCGATACTTAGCTTCTCAAGCCGCTCGTCCAATGTAATCTTCGGCGCCCGTAGGAGTTGCATAGAATCACACCAACCCGATCAAAATGAGGTCTCTTATAGTTTAGCTGGAAATGTTTTGGGATCAATATGTGCTGATTCCGACCGCCGACATCGGGTTGCCGATGAGCCGTAAGTATCGAGCTGGCCTTGAATAGTCTTGCGACTCCGAACCTTCGGCATTATTTTGCTGAGGGGCTTTATAGTGTTGCCTTGCCGACGTGCTTTAGGTGCCATTCCGCCAACGAGCATTTAATGTTGTCTTGTGAGAGCGACCCAAGATCGGGCCAGGAAGCCTTTTAACCCCAAAGGGCGACCTGAGGGTGTCACAATCAGGCTCAGGGTTCTTTCAACCCCAAAGGGTGACCTGAGGGTGCTGTGACCAGGATCAGGGTCCTTTCAATCCCAAAGGATGACCTGAGGGTGCTGTGACTGGGCTCAGGGTCCTTTCAACCCCAAATGGTGACCTAAGGGTGCTGTGACCAGGCTTAGGGTCCTTTCAACCCCGAAGGGTGATTTGAGGGTGCTGTGACCAGGCTCAGGGTTATTTTAACCCCAAAGGGTGACCTAAGGGTGCTGTGACCAGGCTCAGGATCCTTTCAATCCCAAAGGGTGACCTGAGGGTGCTGTGACCAGGCTCTGGCTCTGATGTTGGAGTCCGGCTTCTGCGTCGACACTAGAGTTGGGCTTTGGTGCTGACACTGGAGTCGGGCTTTGGCACCGATGCAGGAGTCGGGCTTCGGTACCGATGCGGGAGTTGAGCTTCTGTGCCGACACTGGAGTCAGGCTTCAGTGCCGATGCGGGAGTCAGGCTTCGGTGTCGACGCTGAAGTCGGGCTTTGGCGCCGACGCTGGAGTCGGGCTTCGGCACCGACACTGGAGTCGGGCTTCGGCGCCGATGCTGGAGTTGGGCTTCGGTGCCGACACTGAAGTCGGGCTTTTGTGCCAACGCTGGAGTTGGGCTTCGGTGCCGACACTGAAGTCGGGCTTTTGTGCCAACGCTGGAGTTGGGCTTCGGTGCCGACATGGGAGTCGGGCTTCGGTGCTGACGCTGGAGTCGGGCTTTTGCCACATTGTTTTAGAACATAGAGGCAATGCGAAGTAATGCATAAAAGTGTACTTTTATTTCAATAAGATTGAAGGATGAGGTATTCAAACCTACGAACATTCAGTCGAGTACATCACTGATAGTACCAGCAAAGGTTATTGGAACTTCAAGTTCGAGGGAGTGGTCTCCCGTTGAGCTCCTCGATTCAATAAGCTCCTCGGTGAAGGGCCTCCATGATCCAGTAGGGCCCCTCCCAGTTGGGTGATAACTTTCCTCCCTTCGTTGGCCTTGAGACCTTGGCCTTCTGGAGGACCAAGTCTCCAAGACAAAACACCCGGGGTCTAACGCGGGCGTTGTAATACCTTGGCGCTTTCTGACGATAAGTGGCCATCCTGATCCGCGCTTGATCACGCGTCTCCTCGATGAGGTCCAAGTTGGCCCTCAGTTGGGCTGAGTTGTCCTCCTCATTGTAGGCTTCCACCCAAGGACTGGGGACCTCGATTTCCACTGGAATGACGGCCTCGGACCCGAAGACAAGACTGAATGGAGTTTCGCCGGTTGGAGTCCTCGGAGTTGTATGGTAGGCCCATAGGACATGGAGAAGTTCTTCCACCCATCTCCCTTTGACATCATCGAGCCGTGTCCGAAGCTCCTGAAGGATAGTACGGTTGGTTACCTCTGCCGCCCCGTTGGTCTGTGGGTGACCGACAGAGGTGAATCTTTGGTTAATTCCTAACTCAATACAAAATTCTCTAAAGGGGGCATTATCGAACTGTCGGCCGTTGTCTGTGATGAAAGTGTTGGGGAGTCCAAAACGGCAAATTATAGACTTCCAGAAGAAGGTTCTCACTCTTGCTTTGGTTATTTTGGCTAGAGCTTCAGCATCTACCCATTTGGTGAAATGGTCGATAGCAACCAGTAAAAACTTTCACTGACCGAAGGCAGAGGGAAATGGTCCCAAAATGTCCATCCCCCACTGGGCAAAGGGCCACGGAGCAAAGATGGGACTCAGATGAGAAGTGGGTTGCCGCTGGACGTTGGCGTGTCGTTGGAAACTATCACACTTTCATACTAATTTGGCCATGTCTTCCCGCATGGTCAGCCAATAATAGCCTTGACGAAGGGCTTTATAGGCCAGCGCTCTGCCCCCCAGATGGTTCCCGCATGCACCTTCATGAATCTCGCGGAGGATATAGTCGGCCTTGGCGGGACCGACACACTTGAGGAGGGGATATGAGAAGGACCTCCGGTATAGGCGTCCATCCATTATTAGAAATTTGGAGGCTCGCCATTTGAGGAGTTTGGCCTTGGTGGGGTCATCAGGAAGGATACCGTCAGAGAGATATCGAACATAGGCGTCATCCAGGTCGGCTCTTGGCCGACGGGCAATGCTTCCTCCTTGGTCTTGATGCTCGGGTCTTCCAAATATTCCACATACGTCCTTCCCAGGGATCTGTCGACCGTCGTGGCCAACCGGGACAGCGCGTCGGCTCTAGCATTCTCCTCTCGGGGAATATAGCTGATACAGAAATGAGCAAAGAGGAGGGACTGTGATTGGACCTTGCTCAGGTATATTCCCTGAGCTTCATACTCCCCAGTGATTTGTCCCAAGACGAGTTGGGAGTCGGTATATGCTCTGAGATGCTCTACTTTAAGTTCTTTGGCAAGCCTCATCTCGGCCAACAAGGTTTCGTACTCGGCTTGATTGTTTGTGGCAGGAAAGAGAAAGCGGAGAGCATACTCGATTGTTACACCATCGGGGCCGGCAAGAATGAGTCCGGCACTGCTTCCTTGGGAGTTTGAGGCCCCGTCCACGTGAAGAATCCAATCCCTCCTTGGATCAGTGGTCGGCGCCTCCAGGGACTTCGTCGGGGCCTCCCTGGCCTGCTCATCGGTCCAAGTGCATTTGATCAGGAAATCTGCCAAGACTTGGGACTTCATAGCCGACCTCGGTTTGAAGGTCAGATCGAATTCTCCCAACTTGAGTGCCCATTTTGCCAGCCGATCAAAGTGTCAGGGCAAGATAAGATCGTCCTCAGAGGCTAGTCCGTCAGCACCACAATTGAGTGGACTTGGAAGTAAGGCCTGAGACGTTGAGCCAACACTATTAGTGCGAAAATAATTTTTTCGATTTTGGTGTACCTGATCTCGGCGTCATGAAGCACTTTACTGGTGTAATACACCGGCCTCTGCATTCCTTTAGGGTCTATTTGGACGAGGATGGAACTGACTGCCTCCTGAGAAGCGGCCAGGTAAAAAAAGAGATCCTCCCCCTCCATAGGTTTCGACAATAGCGATGGAGTCGACAAGAAATTCTTCAGTTCCTCGAAGGCCCTTTGGCAGTCAGCCATCCACTCGAAGCCGTTGATTTTTCATAAGGCCTTGAAGAAGGAAGGCATCGCTTGGCTGATCTGGATAGGAAACGACTCAGAGCTGCCAGCCTTCCGGTCAGACGCTGGATTTCCTTTTTATTCACCGGAGGCCTCATGTCTAGGATAGCTTGAATCTTATCCGGGTTTGCCTCTATCCCTCATTGCATCACCATGAATCCTAGGAACTTGCCCGCTATGACTCCGAAGGCACACTTCAAGGGGTAACACTTCAGGGGGTTCAGCCTCATCCGAAACTGACGAAGATTGCTGAAGTCTCCATCAGGTCAGATATATGGTCATCAGCTCGGACGCTTTTGGTCAGCATGTCATCTATGTATACCTCCATATTGCGCCCGATCTGACTTTCGAAGACTTTATTCATCAGCCTCTGATAGGTAGCCCCGACATTTTTCAGTCCGAAGGGTATGACTTTATAGCATTAGATTCCTTTTTCGGTCATGAATGATGTAGCCTCCTCATCTGACAGCTCCATTCTGATCTGGTTGTACCCCGAGAAGGCATCCATGAAACTAAGAGTCTCGTGGCCAAAGGTGGCATCCACCAACTGGTCGATCCTAGGGAGCGGGAAGCTGTCCTTGGGGCAAGCCTTGTTGAGGTCGGTGAAGTCGACGCACATCCTCCAGCTTCCATTGGCTTTCCGAACCATCACCACATTAGCCAACTAGTGGGGGTAATGAACCTTCCAAATATGGTCGGCGGCGATCAGTTTGTGGATCTCCTCATTGATGGCTTTCTATCGCTCAGGGGCAAAGCTCCTCTTCTTTTGCCAGACCGCCCTACAGTTGGATTTAATGTTAAGTTTGTGAGTGATTACCTTCGCCGGTATACCTGGCATGTCGGTCGGCGACCATGCGAAGATGTCGGAGTTGGCTTGGAGAAAACCGAGGAGTCGGCTCCTCGCCTCCTCAGGAAGAAAGGCTCCGATTTGGACGATTCTCGTCGAGTCCTCTCCTAGGGGGAAAGTCAATAGATGCCCCGCTGGTTCTCCCCTCTTCTCAGCTTCTCTCGGGTCTATCAACTTAGGAGTCGGCGAATTGTCGACCGACTGAGGACTAGGGGTCGTGTGGTAGCAGAGGGGCATCAGACTCCTTTCCCCCCGCATCTCCCCGATCCCATGACAGGTGGGAAATCGCACAAGTAATCTCTTCATCAAGATAATGGCGTCCAATAGATTTAGGCCCGGCCTCCTGAGAATGGCGTTGTATGCCAAAGGGACTCTTACCACGAGGAACTTCATGAAGATCATGCTCTGGCAGGGTGAGGTCCTGGCCATGATGGGAAGAGTAATCTCTCCCTCAACTTTCACTGAGTCTCCGGTGAAGCCTACGAGAGGTGTCATCACTAGCTGAAGGGAGTCCGAAGGCAAGTTCATACAAACAAATGCTTCATACATCAAAATATCAGCTGAGTTTCCACTATCAACTAATATTCTTTTTACATGATGTTTAGCAATAGTCATAGACACGACGATGCTTTCATCATTTGGGTTATTTACCCCCTCTAAATCCCTTTCGGAAAAAGGGATTACAGGACTATCTCTCTCACCCCCCCCCCCCCCGAGGTCTTTTTGAAGTACCACCCGCTCTCCAGGAGATCATTGCCATGGTCTTCTCGGTCGGGGCGTTGTCGACATTGGCTTGCTGAGCTGGTGGTGCCGACGGGCCCGGCGCTGTTGGATTTCCTCTCTGGACAAATTGACCGAGATGACCTTGCTGATAGCTTTCTTTAGCTGTCGGCAATCTTTTGTGTCGTGGCCATGATCTCAGTGAAAATGGCAATATAGATTTTTGTTGCAGAGAACTCCAGGCTTCAGGGGTGCAGGGCGCTTGAGATAGGATTCATCCTCGATTTCTATAAGAATGTGGGAAATTGGGGCTAATAGAGGGGTGTAACGCTCACCTACAGGGGCGAAAGTCCGTGGCCGATTGTCTGGCCGACGAGGCGGCTCTGGCTTCTTTGCATGAGACCCACCAGACTTTGATCGGGCTTGCTTTTTGTTGGGGCCCTCATCAGTTTCCCGCCGAGAGGAGTCGGCCTCATCAGTGCGAATGTATTTCTGAGCTCGACTCAGCAACTCCGCATACAAACTCGGGGGCTTCTTGTCCAATGAGTACGCGAAGCAGGAAGGACAGAGTCCATGCTTCAAGGCCAGAGTGGCCACCGAGTCATCGAGATGATAAACCTCCATCGCCGCCTCTTTGAAGCGGGCAACGAAGTCCCGAAGAGTCTCTCCACTCTTCTGTCAGATTGTAAAGAGGTTGTCGGCTACCCAAGGGATCCTTCGGCTAGCGTCGAAGTGGGCGAGAAAAGCTTTCTCCAACTGTCGGAATGAGCTGATACTGCGGGGAGGTAAACGGGAGTACCAAGCCCTTGCAGCCTTTCGTAGAGTGGCTGGGAAGATGATGCATAAAAGAGCATTCGATGCCCCCTGGACCTGCATGTGCACCTTATAACTTTCCAGATGGTTCAAGGGGTCGGTAGTGCCGTTATAGGGATCTAGCTGAGGAAGGCGGAATCGAGAAGGGACGGGTTCTTCCATGATACGCCTAGTCAGAGGAGGGTGGCTATCATACTTCGCCTCCGATTGATTTGTCAGTCGCCGGCTGAGCTCCTCCAACCACCGGTAGCGCTCCTCCAGTCGCTTCTCCACGCGGAGGTGGATCCTCTCGCCAATGGACTCTTCCCCTGATGAAGTAGAGAGAGGACCGGGAGAGGGATGGCGTCAACGGGCAACACCCTTTCCTGGGGCCTTGTCCCAGGATCGCCGGGGAGAGGGACTGTCGGAAGATCTCCTCCCCGCAGGGGCATCCTGACGGTAGTGAGCCTCCCGTCGTGAGTGTTGCCCACGGGTAGACTGTTGACTGGGCTGTGCTGCAACTTCTCCCAAAGACTGGGGTTGCAGCAGAGGTTGAGCGACCGTCGATTATTGTTGAAGTTCATGGATCACCGCTGCAAGGGACCACACCTCCTGAGCGAGGGTAATGACCCTATCACCTTGGTGTGGTGGCGAATTATGAACTAGCGGGAGGGCCTCCGGTTGCTCAGCCCTCTCTTGCTGCTCCCCAGCCAGGCTAGTGGAAGCTTCTTGAGCACGTGTTACCACCATTTCTTCTTCTGATTAGGAGGAATGGAGGGTCGTAAATTGGGAGATTACTGGTTTGCGTCTATTACTTTCTTCTCTATGCATTGCGCCCCACCCCCCTTCCTGACGCGCTAATCTGTTGCTGCCAAATCACTTGTGAGGAGCGTTGGGTGAACTGAGATCTCCATGAGCCTTCAGGAACATGGAGAGGTCGCCTTCTTCTTTTGAAAGCCTGCAAAAAGTCCCGGACCGGTGGTTCCAGTGGGGACCCTTCGATGCTCAAGTTAGTGACTTGGAGAACAGGGATCTGAATGAGATAGTAGAGATTGAGTCCCTTTCCTTGAGGGTTGGGGCCTTTATATACCTGTTCGGGGGATCCCTCTTATCCTTCGTTCATAACAGTCGGATCCTTTTTGGATGGTTATTGATTTCCGACCTTCAACGTGCCACAAAGGACGGGTAGTGGGGCTGGACGTGGATGGCCACACCCGTCGTTAATGATGCCAGGGGGAGGCACGTTCATTGCACACGTTGCCAAGCATGTTCGTGGCAGAGTAACCGGCTATTCTTGGGGAAGTGGGCCACGCAGCTTGGTCGAGGGGGCACTATGAGATCGAAGAATAACTGAGTTGCTCCTAGGGCCGAGGAGAACCGATGCCGAAGCCAACGCTGAGGCTGACCCGAGGCTGAGATGGGCCGAGGCCGACATCGAGGCCGAAATGGGCCGAGGCCGACGCAAAGGCCGAGATGGGCCGAGGCCGAGATGAGCCCAATGCTAAAGGGTTGGAATGTGCCAAACCGTCATCGAGTTCATGGTCCCTTCATCTTGTGGGTCATGTGGCCTGATCAGCCACATCACTAAGTATTTATTATAGTTGATTTTTCTTATGTAGGTCATAAAACCTCTAACCAAACTAAGTTGTATGTTGATTTCATAGTTGTCGGATCCGGCCCGAACATTGACCCAGCCAAGGGCTCAGGTCACTGGTTCAACCATCGGGTCGCCGATTGAACCATCGATTCAATTATTTTAATAAAAAATATATTTATATAATAAAAATTAATTTTTAATAAAATAAACATATGAATACTAATTTTCATAATCTTCTTCTTTTCAAAAAAAAAAAGTCTTTTTTGGTATCTTATTTAATCTCTAAAATTTGCTTACTTTTAATCGGTGTATCCATTTAGTCTGATTTAATTTTTCTAAAAAAAAGAAAAAAAATTCTATATGAGTTTTCTTTATTTTCATCATTTTCTCTTCATGTCTCTACTTTTCCATCTTGATTCTCATAAAATTTTTATATTTTTATTTTTTTTTTTTTTTCTTCTCTCATTAATGCTCTTTTTTGAATGATCTCATTTTCTTTTTTTTTATAAAACTTGTATGAAGAAAAAGTTGCTATAAACTCTTATGAATTTGAAATGTCAAATACTAGAAAATTTGAAACGACATTAATAAACCTATGATTCGATTCAAGTCGGGTTGACTAGTTCACAGATAAATCGGATGGATTGATTGAGTTATTTCAAAATTTTACATAACTAATTTTATGTTAGAATCGAATCAGCTTGACCCTTGAGTCCCGATTCAATCCAATGATCCGATCTAATTTTAATAACTATGGTTGATTTATTTCAATTATTGATTGTATAAGCATCGAATAGACATCGCTTGAACGTCTTTGCTTTTCTCCACAAAGAAAGTTTTATAGGCTGGAGTGCACTACTTATGGATGGAGGTGGAGATGGTCACCTTCCAACGCCACGTTCACGTGATAGTCTCAGTGAATAAAATATGATCTCGTATATTACACTCTCATCTTTGCAATATCCATGGAAACATGCCCATAAGCCAAAACCTAAACAATATATATGAAAGTGGTTTTATTAGTGACATCTCACCTTTCTAACACTAATTAACTATAATCCCATCAAAGCTTATGACTTACACAAAAGCATATATATATATAAACAAATGCAGTAGATGCCAGGTGAATAATTATAAATATCTATTAGCTTTGTAATAAAGTTAAGATATTCTTTAGCACGTTGCTAATCAGTCTCATATGCCTCATAGAGCCTTTTCAGCCTCCAGGCTTCAGTGATCTAATTATCTTAATAATTATAATATTAAATTATATAAAAATAAATACATCAAGAGACATGTGAATAATTATAAATATTTATTAGCTTTGTAATAAAGCTAAGATATACTTTTGCGTGTGACTAATCAATCCCATATATGTCATAGGGCCTTTCCTACCTCTAATGATTTAGTTATCTCAAATACGTATATAAGAAATAATCAGTCTATTCAAGCCTTCAAAGTATATAATATAATAATGACTGCATGATAACATGTGGAATCACATGCCTTTGATTAGGTAAATAATCAATATCATCTAAATAAGTCTCAAAGAAAACATGAGGAGGGAGAAAAAAACTCCTAAAGCTATAATTCAAATCAAATTAATTAAAATAAAATAAATTTAGCCATCATCAATGATAAAATAATTTTTAAACTTTCAAAAGCTTTTCCTTGAAACAAGGTAGATTATGCCTACAATTTAAGAGGCAACGAACATTTACCCGCAGCAAAGTCAGATATATCTCTGTTCTAAATTGTACAACAGCGTCTGAACGTCTCAACACTCAATGACATGCAAGAGATTTAATACTTGTTTCGTTCTGAAAAAAAAAAAAAAAGGTTCACCATAAAGCCGGAGACAACATCATGACCGACCTCGACAGCAAACGCAGTCCCGCACGCCAAAATTAACTGCCAGCATTCAAATTTCTGAGAAAAATCCACAATTTCTATAATTCCTTTTTTTGACCTTTTTTTTTTTGATTGATCGACTTTTTTCCCCCTCAAACTCTACGGTTTCTTTCGAAGAGGCCTACCTCTTCTCGTTTCTCCTCCAGCCCGTTCGCCGGAGCTCCGGCAACGAACATTCAAATTTCTGAGAAAAATCCACAATTTCTATAATTCCTTTGTTTTTTACTTTTTTTTTTTTTTGGATTGATTGACTTTTTCCCCTCAAACTCTACGGTTTCTTTCGAAGAGACCTACCTCTTCTCGTTTCTCCTCCAGCCCGTTCGCCGTAGCCCCGGCAACTTCGTTGACGCAGCATTCTCTAGCGCCAGTCCGGCATCGGAATTCCGGCGAGGAACGAAGCAGAGCCACGACGACGTACACAAGATCGCGTAGAAGCGTCCACAGAATACCATCACCGATAGGATGAGAAGGAGCAGGAAAGCCCTCTGGTCGAGACGTAATTCCTGGCCGGCGCCCGCGCTGCTGGCTGGGGATTCCTCGATTCGGCCGTCGGTGACGCCCTCTTCCACCCGAGCTCCGCCTCTCGAAACGAGGAAGAGGACGCTGGGGACAAGCAAGAAGAGGAGGAGGTGGAAGGCGATGTCAACGAGGACGAGGAAAAGATCGCGACCGCCGTCCGGTCGTCGCCGTCTGAAGACTTCCCGCTCAATTCCATTGCCCATTTATCGTCGGAAGCCTTCCGCGCCACCGAGTAGTTCGGATCCTTTCTTTCTTTCCTGCTTCGATTCTGAACGAGATCAAGCCAACAAAAAATCAATAAATAAAAACCGAATTTAGAATCCAAATTCAACGATAATAGTTTCATGAGAGAGCGCGGTACCGGAGCGGAAACAAACATCACCAGTCCGAAGATCTTGTAGAGTACCCGGCGGTCGAGACGCCGCCTCTGCCGGCCGCCAGCCGGCACGAGGACCTCGCTCCTCCCGGAGGTGCCGGCGGAGCTTTCTTTCGTCTTCACCGCAGCCTCCTTCGCCGTATCGACGGCACCGAAACAGAGGAAGTGGCCGCTCCGCTTCCGTTTCGTTCTCATCACTTCCCGTAGATTTAGGAGACGATTGCGATTCCACCAAAAGAGAGAAAACGGAAAGAAATGAGATTTCGAAGGTTTGGGTTATAATTTGGGGACTTGAATAGCGTATCTATATCGGGGAGAAAGAAAGTGGGGGGATTGGTGGCGTTTCCGAGGGGTGGGCGGGAAGCCGGCGAAGGCGTTTCCGAGGGGTGGGCGGGAAGCCGGCGAAGGCGGCGATTAGTCCGCCTCTCGTTTCCCTGTCCGCTCCTCCGTTGTCCGAGCGAAACGGTTCGCCCGCCGGCTTAAATGGGGGGGGGGGGGGTGGCGCTCCCTGCTCGGGATACCCGTACCGACACGTGTCCGCCCCAGTGTGCATCCACCGTTGCTGGACCTAGCGTGTCTTTTGACTCGGGGTCTTCTTCGATCACGTTTTAACTTCGCTGTCCCTCCCTCCGATAATGGGTTGGACCGACATGGGGGTATTATGGTCTTTCGCCGTGGTTAGGGTGCGCGAATGTCTTTACTCGGTTTGGCCGGGGGCATGCGTCGCACGTGTCTTTCTTTGATGAAGAATTGAAGATGCCGATAAGGGAAGCGCTGGACCTTAAGACCAAAAGGGTGACCTCTGCTGTGGACCAGATCAGCGCGGGCCCGTACGCCAATCCAGGGTGTCGGAGGACCGGTCTAGTGGGTGCAAGTTATTAATGATGAGCTGGTATCCCTTTTTTTTTTTTTCCTTTTTTTTACTCCACGTGTCAAGTTTTATGGCCATAAACGATGCACCATCAATAAGACTGTACGGTGCATTCAAAAGGTCAAATTATATATATATATATATATATATATACACGTGCATATATCTCTTATTAAGTTAAAAATATGCATAAAAAACTATAACTATACATATAGAACTTCAGATATTTTATATATTTTTAAGAGTACATACACATATATGACTTATTTATATTTACACCTATATTTTTTATATAAATTTCTTCAATATAACATACTTTAAGGAAGAAGGAACGCTTCTGAAGTGATATCTTTATCTCCTAACGGTTTAAATTGGTAATGATTGTAAGGTTTGTTCAGCTTCCCGGTGCAGAGATTGATAGACACTGAGATTCAGTAAACCTTGAGAGTGAGGGAAACTTAGAAAAAGAAATGGCATTGAGATATTTTGGAATGTTGATTTTGAATTTTTATCCAATACATTGAAATCTTGTTTTTGTTTGGTGGATTGTCAGGTAATCTAAATGATAATAAATTATCTATAAAATATATTATACTAAATAAATTATCAATAATATTAATTATTCTATTTGGTATACACTAATAATATTACAGTAATATTGATTACTATATTTGATATAATAAATAGATTATCAGTCATATAACATCAAATTCTCAAAATACTTTTAAATTTAATTCATATACTAAATCAAATCTATTAAAAATTTTCAAAATACATCTACATCAAAGTATTTATATATAAGTAGTAGATGCTAAATTTAATTTTTTTAAAATTAAAATATATTTTTAATCTTTAAACATTTATTCAAATTTTTTTTTATTCTTAAACTTTTTATTATCATAATTTATTTATTATATTTTAAAAATAATTTATTTTTTAATATTTTATTATATAAATTAATTAAGATTAATAGAATAATTGATATATTATGATAATATGAATAAATTGATTAGTTGATAGCAAAATGTAAGTTATTTTTTAAATTTTAAATAGTAATATAATTAACATTGTCAATTTAAAATTATTACATTATCAAGAAGACATTGCTAAGAACATTATTTTTTTATAATTATTTTTTATAATTATTTTTTCTATTTAATTTTTTATGGATAAATAATATCGTAGTTTATTTTTGTTTGGAGATACGAGAAAAGAGATAATGACGATGAAATAAGAGAAAAGAAAAAAAAAGAACGGAATGATTTTGTTTGGAGAGAGAAATAATTTTATTTTATGGAAGAGGAAGTAGGGATAATTTTATCAAAAAAAATTATTAGATTATAATGTATCCGGTAATGTGGATAACCATCTCAGCGCGTACCAATAATCTGGATCGATTATCTGCTACCAAACACCCCCTCGGTTTTAATTTCCGTTACAAAATTGAACTAATTTTCAACTTTGTTTAAAGCTAACAAATGCAATCACTTTGTTTAAACTAATGCTGAGGACATATTTGAAACCGGGACTCAATCTAAAACAGATTCTATGGACCTTGTATTGGCCTTTTTAAATCTTAGAAAATTAACATCTATTCAGTTACACAAGAGTCCTTCTAAATTGAATGCCCAAATTTAACCTCAATTGACTTACAAAACTTTGAATGCAAGTTTAGATTCCAAGTTCTTCATGGTTGTGAATACCATCCTAACACCAGAATCTATTTCTAAGCATCCATATTAACTTGATTGGTTCAAAGGAAGAGATTGTCCAATACAATAAGGGAGTGTTTGAAATAGAGGATAATGAGGAATATCCCCCTTATCCCCAAAAGCTATTACTAGAAGGGATATGTCTAAAAAAGTTTAACCAGAGGGGATAACCCATGTTTAATCCCTTGAACTTATTTCCTAGGGATAGCTGAGGGAATAAGCACCTTTTTAAATTTTAAAAAGGTACTTATTCCCTCAGCTATCCCCTGTATAAATGCTATCCTATATTTATCCAAGAATAACTTTTGGGGAGTCAAACACTACCTAAGAGTCAGCATATGAAATAGTCAACTGAATGAATAAATAAAAAAAAATTACATTTTTTTCACTTCAAAATAGTTATAGATATTTATTCCTTTTTTGTATGTATATACTAAAAAATTACAAAAAAATTAAAATTCTTTAATTTTCATCAATTACTCAATGATTTGTTCAAATAACTTTTGATTACAATCTCCATAATTTTTCTAATCGGTATATGATTACAATTCCTTATAATACACTAAATCAGAATTTAAAATCCTTACATTGCTAATTACTATATTTAAGAAAATATAGTAAATTTTTATTAATCAATTCATGATTAATTCAAGCAATCTTTGGTTGCAATCTTCCTTGATTTATTCGATAAAAATTTTTTAATTACCACCTGCAAGATGAAAAGGGACTCACTCAACCTGAAGATCTCCGTGCCTTGCCGTTGCAATCAAAACCAAAGCAATCATAGCCAATTATAATCTGAAGCCATCCTCCAAACTCTCTTATAGATATCCGCCGCAATGGAATTCTTAAAGGACCGAGGCTACCGTCTGCTATAAGTTTAGACAAGAGAGTTAAAATATAAGTTATATTCTGATTGCATCATTCACTCCTCATATAAAATAGCAAAGGTACATGGTGTACGAACAAGTGCTGTAATGGTTGTAATCCAAATTAAAATTAACGGAGAACGCAATGCTTGGTTTTAGACACAAATATTTCCCTTCTGCCTCCATCGCCAAAGGGTACAAGACAAAATAATTTAATTTGGTCACACTAACGGACAACGAGGAAGGAAAGTTAGTTGATAATTACAAGAAGATTATGTTAATGATTGTAGGAGCCATAAACAGAAAATATCTTGTTTCGGCGATGGTGAAAGCAGCGAATTTTTTCTAACGGCAGTGGAAGAAGCGGATCGTCGTCCACACTTTTAAGCCACGGTGAAAAAGAGGAAGAAGGGTAAACCCTTGCGTGTTCCACGGAAGACATCTTAGATCTAATAAATTAGAATAGATACTGATCCGTTAGAGGAATATAAAGAGTCCCTGGAATTCTCTCATGGGACTCTTGGGATTCTGTGTGGACGCTGATAATGATCATCTTATTCATCGTTTGCTTGAACATCTATGCATGATAAACAACCGTTGGCTCTATCTCTTTCTCGTGCTGATTGGTCTTAAGCGACATCGATCTGTAAGAAAAGCTGTTAGACGAGGCAAGAATATTGGACATCTTGGCTACAAGATTGCCTGATTTAATTTTTGGCTTGTAAGTTCTAATTTGTTGGCAAAGGGACAACTTATGCCAGTATCCTCTTGCCATCTTCAACTAGCCATCTAAATCATTCAGACCTATTCGTCCCTAAAAAATCATCACCTACTAAAACTAATTAAACAAGGCAAACCCAGTTTCACGTTACTCCTATTTAAGAACTCGAGCGACAAATGTAACAGTTGCTAGCTACTTGACGTCAGTCACTCCCAGCAATGCTCTACAGGCTTGTTGTGGATTCAGGGGACGTGCGTTACCGACCAAAGCATCCAGATTCAGAGAGCTAGTAAAAATCATGCTGTCAATGTAACCGTGATACAAGAGAGCCTATGAATATATCTATTGTCAAGGGTACCTTGCAAGCACCCAGAATGCTGGCCAACACGAATTACTCAGATACGACAATAGAAATCCGGTCAAAAAGAAACCTGCAGCAGGTTTGTCACGCCCTAGACCCAGTATCGGACTAGGATGATAACCCGCCGCGTGCTGAGCACGCAAGGCGTCACAAATTTTTCACATATAACACCATTATATATAATCAAGCCAAATTCATCACTGAATACTAAAAGTCTTGGGTTACAAACCCTTACACACCACAATAATAAAGTTTGGGCATCAAGCCCTACACATAAGTAATACTGGGGTTACAACAAATAATGGGTCTTGTTTTATTTAATAGGAGATCCATCACCCCAACAGTCCATCTTCAATCTCGTGGCTCTGACAAAAACATTGTAAGATTTTTATGAGCTTACACTCAATAAGTAAGCCACGTTATACAGTCAAATCATAGCATAGCAATCAATAAGCACATAAATGATTTGCATGCTTAAACATTCCACAATTACTCAAACATGCAATGTAAGTAAACCCACTGTTTATACTCTCAATGGTAACTGTAAATATGACCCACGGCCCTGCAATATCTCAATAGTGTACCAACAAGCATCCCCCTACTAAAAGGGTCCAGATACCAGGGTCGCGCCATATCATAATCTACCAGAACACATACTCTATATGTATGATGCCACCTCGAACCAAGCAGAACACATCCTCTAGATGTGTGATGCCACCTTATAGTAACTCAGAACACATCCTCTAGATGCGTGATGCCATCTCGAACCCAAGCAGAACACATCCTCAAGATGTGTGAATGCATAAACAAGCAGAACACGTCCTCTAGACGTGTAGGTGGCATAGATCATCAGAACACATCCTCTAGATGTGTGTGTGGCATAAACAAGCATAACACGTCCTCTAGACGTATGTGTGGTATGACATGATAAAGGAAAACCGGGCGACACATAACAGTACCTCACATCATGCACAAACATATCAATAACATCTCTATATTGCATAAACAGTGGATTATACTTACTGAACAATTGCATGTAATATATCACATCAATGTCATAATAACTGCATCTCTCATGCATAGCATCCACATATGAAATCATAGCACATAACAACCATGTATTCATAATATTCATCTACTTACAATTTAGCCAATAACAATTCTTCATGTCACAATATAATTCACAATTTAAACATTCATATAATGAATAATTTATTAAATACTGATAACTGGCTTACTTACCTCAGTACGCAATCCAACAGGTATATATCAGCTAGTCAGATGTCTGAGCACCTACAGGATCATTTACACAATTAATTTATTAGAATACGAATATTAAAATGACCCTTAGAATTTCTACTCAGACTAGTTCACGGGCCCTACTTTGGGCTCGAATATCTCCCACTATACATACCCAATTGGGGAAGTAGAAATACCCCAAGAAACTAGAATTAACCTAAATTTTAGCCATATAAATATTTTGCTAATCCCGGCCCGTTACAGGGCCCAAAAACTAGCCCCAAAACTCATCGCTGCACGGCCCAGAAGGCCCAAACCAGGCCGGCCCAGCCCATGGCCAACATCCAACCCTCGCTCCCCTGTTTCGCCCGAAACAGGGGATAGCCTCTGGCCGGCGGCCAGGGCCCCGCCGGCCTAATCTCGTCTGGCCCGGCCATCGGAGGCCGGGCCAGAGCCGGCTGCCGCCACGGCCGGCCTCCTTCCTCCCTCTCTCTCTCTCTCAATTTCTCTCCCTCTCTCTCTTTCTCTCTGCTGCTCCCGCATGAAATTCTCCGCGCCGGCGTTGAATCCGGCTAAATTGGGGCCGGTCCGGCCGCCGTTAGCCGGACCAGAGCTGGCCACCGTCGTGGCCGGCCTCCCCTCTCTCTCTCTCTCCTTAATTCTCTCTCTCCCTCTCTTTCTCTCTTTTTCTCCCGCACAGTGCGCACGGTGTCGGCAGCTCGACCGGCCACCAGGGCCGACCGGACCTCCACCGGACGCACGCCCGGCACCGGTGGAGGTCACCGGCCAATCCTCAGGCCCGGCCAGGCGACGGGCACGCCGCGGGCCCGAACCAAGGATCGGCACAGTGAACCGTGCCGATCTCTCTCTCTCGCTCTCTCTGGTTCTCTCGCGTTCTCTCTGTCTCCCTCTCTCACGCTCTCTCTCTCTCTCTCTCTCTGGACCAGGGATTACCTGATGGATGAAGTGCGCCAGCGTGAAGGAAGGAGTCCTCCTCCTCCCTATTTAATCACCTAAGCAGCGCCTCGGATCGGAGGTTTCCTGGAAGACTAAACGCTTCACCTGGAGCGAAGCGTCAGCCCGGGGAACCCAATAGACAGGAGCTTGGTTCATCTGAACCAAGCCTGGTTCATCTGAACCAAGCCTAGTTCGTTTGAACCGGGTACTACATCCTCCCCTCCTTATAAAAATTTCGGCCTCGAAATTGGTATACTATAAATCTCAAAAAAGTCAACAATCTAAGATAGATAAATTACCTTCAAATAATTATGGATACTTCTTTTTAATTTCTTCCTCCAGCTCCCAAGTAGCCTCCCTCTCAGAGTGATTATTCCACTGAACTTTGACATAAGGGATGGTACGCTGCCTCAGAATCTGATCCTTGCGGTCCACGATACGCACAGGATGTTCCTCATATGATAAATCCTTCCTCAACTGAATAGGCTCATAAGCTATAACATGACTGGGGTCTGAAACATATTTCCTCAGCATAGATACATGGAATACATTGTGAACACCAGATAAGATCGGAGGCAGTGCTAGGCTGTATGCAACCTCCCCAACTCTGCTCAAGATATCAAAAGGTCCAATATAGCGTGGACTAAGCTTTCCTCTAACCCCGAATCTCATTACATCCTTGGTTGGTGATACCCTTAAGAAAACATGATCCCCAACCTGGAATTCTAACTCTCTCCTTCTGACGTCAGCATAACTCTTCTGCCTGCTCTGAGCTGTACGAAGATGCTCCCTGATCAAATGCACCTTGTCAACTGTCTGCTGGATCAGCTCAGGGCCTAGCAATTTCCTTTCTCCTATGTCATCCCAACATAAAGGAGATCTGCACCTCCTACCATACAAAGCCTCAAATGGGGCCATCTGGATACTGGCTTGATAACTATTGTTATAAGCAAACTCCACCAAAGATAAGTGGTTATCCCAAGCCCCACCCAAGTCCATTACACAGGCGCGCAACATATCTTCTAGAATCTGTATGGTCCTCTCTGACTGCCCGTCAGAGTGGGGATGATAAGCCGTACTGAAGTTCAATTTGGTCCCCAAGGCTTTATGAAGACTCTTCCAAAACTGTGATACAAATCTGGTATCCCGGTCAGATACAATAGAGACATGGACGCCATGGAGTCTCACAATCTGCTCAATATACATGTTAGCCAATCTATCACTCGATACTCCAACTCTGAAAGGTAGGAAATGAGCTGACTTTGTCAGTCTGTCCATAATAACACAAATTGCATCATTACTCCTGGGAGTTTTGGGCAGACCAATCACAAAATCCATAGTAATCTTTTCCCATTTCCACTGAGGAATCATCAAAGATTGAAGAGGTCCCGCAGGTTTTTGATGCTCGGCCTTCACCCGCTGACATACTAAGCACTTGGCTACAAACTGAGCAATATCTCTCTTCATTCCTTTCCACCAAAAATTCTCCTTTAAGTCTCTATACATTTTAGTACCACCAAGATGCACAGTATAGGGAGAGTAGTGAGCCTCCCTCAAAATCTCGGCTTTCAACTCCTCATTGCTAGGTACACAAAGTCTGCCTTCAAATCTCAGGGATCCATCATCCATTACATAAAATCCATTCTGATCTCCTGACTGCACAACAACTTTAGTTCTTTGAAGATCTGGATCTTCCATCTGGGAGGACTTAATTCTGTCAACAAGAGTCGGCTGAAGAATAAGTGCAGCAACAAGTCCATCAGACTGCTGCACTCTCAGTCCAATCTCCCACCTCTCGAGGTCCTTTAGAATGTGAGGCTGGGAGGTAAGCATAGCAGCTAACTCCGAAGAAGTCTTCCTACTCAAAGCATCAGCCACAACATTAGCCTTCCCTGGATGGTAATGTAGATTCAGATCATAGTCCTTCAGAAGTTCCAACCACCTCCTCTGCCTCAAATTGAGTTCCTTCTGTGTGAAGATATACTTTAGACTCTTATGGTCTGTATACACATCACACGACACCCCATAGAGATAATGCCGCCAAATCTTCAAAGCAAAAACCACTGCAGCTAATTCCAGATCATGAGTAGGATAGTTCTGCTCATAAGGCTTCAGCTGTCTGGAAGCATAGGCTATCACCTTTCATTCTGCATTAGGACACATCCCAATCCTTTCCGAGAGGCATCAGTATAAAGTGTAAAACCCTCAGATCCTGTCGAAAGAACAAGGATGGAGCTGACACCAAATGCTGCTTTAACTCCTGAAAACTTTTCTCACACTCCTCTGACCAGTCAAACTTCACTCATTTCTGGGTTAAACGAGTTAGGGGTAGAGCGATGCGAGAGAAGTCTTCCATAAATTTTCAATAATACCCAGCTAGCCCCAATAAGCTTCTGACTTCAGCCACATTGGAAGGTCGGCTCCAGCTAATAATAGCTTTAATCTTCTTCGGGTCCACAGAAATGTCATCCGCAGAAATTACGTGACCCAAGAAAGCTACTTGGTCCAACCAAAACTCACACTTCTGCAGCTTGGCATAAAGCTTCTTCTCCCGAAGAGTCTGAAGCACAATCCTCAAGTGATCCTCATGCTCCCTAAGACTCTTAGAATAGATCAAAATATCATCGATAAATACAACCACAAACTGATCCAAGTATGGCCTAAATATTCTGTTCATCAAATCCATAAACGCTGCCGGGGCATTAGTCAAACCAAACGGCATCACCAAAAACTCATAATGGCCATATCTAGTTCTGAAAGTTGTCTTAGGCACATCCCCATCCTTGACTTTAAGCTGATGATAACCTGACCTGAGATCAATCTTAGAGAATACCCGAGCTCTTTGAAGTTGGTCAAACAAGTCATCAATCCTCGGCAAAGGGTACTTATTTCGCACTGTCACCTTGTTGATTTCCCGGTAATCAATGCATAGCCGAAGACTGCCATCCTTCTTCTTAACAAATAGAACTGGAGCACCCCAAGGAGAAGCACTAGGCCTGATAAATCCCCGATCTAGGAGTTCCTGCAATTGGTCCTTCAACTCCTTTAGCTCAGCCGGGGCCATACGATAAGGGGCCTTGGATATAGGTCCAGTTCCAGGAATCAAATCAATGGAGAACTCAACCTCCCGATCAGGAGGCAACTCCGATAATTCATCCGGAAAGACATCAGGGAATTCTCTAACTATAGGAATATCCTCCAACTTGGCCTCTTTCTTTTGAAGATCATTAATAACAGTAAGAAATCCTTGGCCACCACTCCTCAGATACTTTTCAGCCTGTAGTGCTAAAATAAATACTGAGGCTAGAAGTTTCTGGCTACCAGTAAAACTAAATTCGGGCTGACAAGGAATTTTGAAGTTGACGATCTTCCTGAAACAGTCTACAGAAGCATGATAGGAAGCTAACCAATCCATGCCAAGGATAACATCAAAGAATTTTAGTGGAAGGACAATAAGATTGGTATTCAGCTTCCTATCCTCAATGATAATCAAGCAGGATTTGCATACAGTATCAACTTTTATAGTATCACCATTTGGAAAAGCAATGTGTAACTCATGGTCTAGAGGTTCAGGTGTCAATGATGCATTCTTGCCAAGGTAGGTGTCCGATATAAACGAATGCGTGGCACCCGGATCAATTAGAGTCTGAGCATAATCATTGCCTATCCTAATCATTCCTGGACGTAAATGAAATTTTATTTTAACAATAAGAATATAATGTCTAACTAATTATTAATGCATTGCACAGGATAAGAATGTAATGCTAGAAGTGAAATATTGATATACCTATCACCACAGAATTAGAAGCGGCAGCATCCTGCTGAGTGAGAGCGAAGACCCTTCCCTGAGTCCTCGGTGGCTGCCGCTGCTGCTGATTCACCCCTTGACTGGAAGATGGCTGCTGGTTCTGTCGAAGGGGACATGTGGCTATCTTATGGCCAGTCTTTCCACAGGAGAAACAGGCACCAGACACTCCACGGCAAGGTCTCCCCGGGTGAAAATTCCCACAGCGATAGCAGCGAGCCTCTCTATTCGGTTGTCCTCCTGGGGCCTGAGGTGCACCTCTCTTCTTGTAATGAGCTGGGGGCTGGCTAGAATTATGCCCTTTCCTCTTCTTCTGCTGCTCCCAATCCCTCTGAACCGTAATCATATCTCTCTCAATTACTAAGGCCTTATTTACCACGGCACTGTAAGTGTGAAGCTCAAATGCGTTGACCGCCTGCATCAGTCTGGGTCGAAGTCCCTCCGTGAATCGGGTGATCTTGGCCATTTCATTAGATACTATACTTAGAGCAAAACGGGCCAACCTGGTGAATTCAGCTTCATATTGGGCCACCGAAAGATTCCTTTGCTCCAACTTAAGAAATTCTGATTCCATCCGCCTCTGCATACTCCTGGAAAGTACTTGTCGAAGAATGCCTCCTTAAACTGTTCCCAAGAAATAGTCTGATCACCCCGACGCTGCTCCTCTACTAACCACCAGTCATAAGCCTCCCCTTGGAGAAGATAAGTAGCAAATCTGATCCTCTCCATCTCCTGACTACCATGGGCCATAAAAGTATTCTCCATATCTTGTACCCATCTCTCAGCATGAATAGGGTTGCTTGAACCAGAGAAAGGAGCAGGGGCAAACTTCTTGAAATCTGCAAAGCTGCGGTCGTTCCCCACCCAGGATTGAGATAAAGCAGACTGGGTCGGCGGTGCTGATTGAGTGGGTAAGGTTGGCTGCAACTGCGGAGCAGGAAGGGTAGGCTGAGTCGGAGCAGGAGGGGGTGCAGACTGAGTGGTCAAAGCCTGCTGGATCTGATGCTGCATGTCCCGCATAGACTACGCCATACCCGAGAGAGCTTGAAGCATCTCGGACTGGAATCGCTGGTGCTCAGTTCCTACTGGGTTGGCAGGTGTCGCGCTTCCAATAGTTCCTTGACCCACCGGTTGATCAGCATTACCGGCCAGAGAGTCCTCCTCATACTGTTGGCTCCTAGTACGGCAAGCCATAACTATTTCATGTTAAATTAGATGTAGTTAAGATCATCATAAGCTAAAGTGTCAGGTATCTCTAAGTATTGTCAATATGTCTGTGTCCCTAGGGTCATAACCTGACTCTGATACCACTAAAGCTGTCACACCCCAGACCCAGTATCGGGCTAGAGTGATAACCCGCTGCGTGCCGGGCATGCAAGGCGTCACAAAATTTTTCACATATAACACCATTATATATAAATCAAGCCAAATTCATTACTGAATACTAAAAGTCTTGGGTTACAAACCCTTACACACCACAATAATAAAGTTTGGGCATCAAGCCCTACACATAAGTAATACTGGGGTTACAACAAATAATGGGTCTTGTTTTATTTAATAGGAGATCCATCACCCCAACAGTCCATCTTCAATCTCGTGGCTCTGACAAAAACATTGTAAGATTTTTATGAGCTTGCACTCAATAAGTAAGCCACGTTATACAGTCAAATCATAGCATAGCAATCAATAAGAACATAAATGATTTGCATGCTTAAACATTCCATAATTACTCAAACATGCAATGTAAGTAAACCCACTGTTTATACTCTCAATGGTAACTGTAAATGTGACCCACGGCCCTGCAATATCTCAATAGTGTACCAACAAGTAGCCCCCTACTGAAAGGGTCCAGATACCAGGGTCATGCCATATCATAATCCATCAGAACACATACTCTATATGTGTGATGCCACCTCGAACTAAGCAGAACACATCCTCTAGATGTGTGATGACACCTCATAGTAACTCAGAACACATCCTCTAGATGCGTGATGCCATCTTGAACCCAAGCAGAACACATCCTCAAGACGTGTGAATGGCATAAACAAGCAGAACACGTCCTCTAGACGTGTAGGTGGCATAGATCATCAGAACACATCCTCTAGATGTGTGTATGGCATAAACAAGCATAACACGTCCTCTAGACGTGTGTGTGGTATGACATGATAAAGGAGAACCGCGGCGACACATAACAGTACCTCACATCATGCACAAACATATCAATAACATCTCTATATTGCATAAACAATGGATTATACTTACTGAACAATTGCATGTAATATATCACATCAATGTCATAATAACTGCATCTCTCATGCATAGCATCCACATTGAAATCATAGCACATAACAACCATGTGTTCATAATATTCATCTACTTACAATTTAGCCAATAACAATTCTTCATGTCACAATATAATTCACAATTTAAACATTCATATAATGAATAATTTATTAAATACTGATAATTGGCTTGCTTACCTCAGTACGCAATCCAACAGTATATATCAGCTAGTCAGATGTCTGAGCACCTACAGGATCATTTACACAATTAATTTATTAGAATACGAATATTAAAATGACCCTTAGAATTTCTACCCAGACTAGTTCACGGGCCCTACTTTGGGCTCGAATATCTCCCATTATACATACCCAATTGGGGAAGTAGAAATACCCCAAGAAACTAGAATTAACCCAGATTCTAGCCATATAAATATTTTGCTAATCCCGACCCGTTAAAGGGCCCAAAAACTAGCCCCAAAACTCATCGCTGCACGGCCCAGAAGGCCTAAACCAGGCCGGCCCAGCCGGCCCATGGCCAACATCCAACCCTCGCTCCCTTCCTCTCTCTCTCTCTCTCTCTCAATTTCTCTCCCTCTCTCTCTTTCTCTCCGCTGCTCCCGCGTGAAATTCTCCGCGCCGGCATCGAATCCGGCTAAATTGGGGCCGGTCCGGCCGCCGTTGGCCGGACTAGAGCCGGCCGCCGCCACGGCCGGCCTCCCCTCTCTCTCTCTCTCTTAATTTTCTCTCTCTCCCTCTCTTTCTCTCTTTTTCTCCTGCACAGTACGCACGGTGCCGGCAGCTCGGCCGGCCACCAGGGCCGGCCAAACCTCCACCGAACGCACGCCCGGCGCCGGTGGAGGTCACCGGCCAATCCTCAGGCCCGGCCAGGCAACGGGCACGCTGCCGGGCCCGAACCAAGGATTGGCATAGTGAACCGTGCTGATCTCTCTCTCTCTCGCTCTCCCTGGTTCTCTCGCGTTCTCTCTGTCTCTCTCTTTCACTCTCTCTCTCTCTCTGGACCAGGGGATTACCTGATGGATGAAGTGCGCCAGCGTGAAGGAAGGAGTCCTCCTCCTTCCTATTTAATCACCTGAGCAGCGCCTCAGATCGGAGGTTTCCCGGAAGACTAAACGCTTCACCTGGAGTGAAGCGTCAGTCCGGGGAACCCAATAGACAGGAGCTTGGTTCATCTGAACCAAGCCTAGTTCGTTTGAATCGGGTACTACAAGGTTAATGGCGATAGAAAGTCAAGTCTGTTGGAATTCAGAAGACACAGGAAAGGGGTTAAAAAAAGAGTATTTTTTAATCCAGTGTCTTTTTGACACCGATTTTAAAATAACGGGATAAGAAACAAAGATATTGTATAAATGGTTCCACCCTATCAGTGTTGATAGGGCAAAGAATCGGATGAAAATCGCCACTTCAAGTGATGATTTCTCTTATGAAATTTAAGGAGTTACGAGATTTAGTACAATTTAAATGGATTCAATGCTATTTAAATGAATCTTTCGTTGAGGGGGTTACTGTGATTTATTAAGGGGCTTTATAGCGATGCAATGGAGGAATAGCTTTATAGCGATGCAATGGAAGAGTAGCGAGTCAAGTAGCGATTTCTGCTTACTGAAATCGTTACTCTAAGTGACGATTTTCATGCGGCTGGTAGGATGAAGTAGAAAGGGTGAGGTGAAAGTAAAAAATATTATTTTAAATGACGATTTCCATTTTAACATAATTTTTGTAATATCTTTATTTTTTACCTTCTTACTCAAAAAAAAATCAATGTTAAACGATATCGTTTTAAAAAATGACTCGCAGAAAAGTCTCTCTCCCTCCGGTAGATACAAACAGAAGAAAGAGTTTTCGTGTTTAAGTTTTTTTTTTTTTTTTTTTTTTTTTTTTTTGAAATTATTGGATGTTTCTATTCTCTTGTGTTTCCCTCCTCTTAAAAGGGGTCACATAAAACGTGTTAGTTAGGGAGACAATGTAGCCTGAATATATGGTTCGCAAGATCCCATGGAAGCGACTAGGTAGGCATTAATCGGTTTTGAACATTAATTTTTATGCATCGGTTTTGATCCAGAATAATTTTTATCGATCGTAATAATTTATTTATGTACAGTAATAATTTTTATGCATCGCTTTTGATTTAGAATAATTTTTATCGATCGTAATAATTTATTTATGTATAATAAATCATCATATTCGATGTAGATCCTTCTACATAATAATATAAAAAGTTTTTCTTCGGATCGCTCTCGCGTGAGTTGGACCACGAGGAGCTGAAACTTAGGGCGACCGTCTTGGTGACAGGAATCATATCCACCGTCCATATCAAAGTCCCCATCAATCATGTTGGGTTTTTTTTTGTGTTATTTTTAGGGCTAATCCCAAGAGCATATTCCTCTTTCTTTCCAAGGGAGTGGAAGTAATCCCCACCGGGTTTATTAAGACACCTTCTCCTTACTTGGAGCCAATATGTCTCCTTTCTTTCATTGGTCTGCTTGGAATTAATGAAGCTTATCCATCCGACCATCCCCTCAGAACCCCATCACATCACACGACAAAAGGTCTCTTGCATGCTAAGGAACTTGGGACAACCTATCAAATTACTTCTTGGCAAAGTTTACTTTGTACCGGCAAACTAAATTATGCTATTAATCCAGCCAATAGGTAGTTGAGAAGATCTGCTAGATAACTTTATAGTACAAAGTGGTGCAATGCACCCAGTTTTTCATTGTATAACCAAGTTGAGGAGCATGTTTAACTACAGATATAGCGTAGGTCAACACAATTCGGGCAACGTTTGGGGTTCGATTAGCGGCTGCCGGGCCAGTGCGTTCTCAACCACGGCATATGGCGGGCAAGGTGATAAATGGTTGAAGAGTCTTGTAATAACAATAAGCTCAATCATCCACACAAAACTAAGAGCTGCAAGTAAAAGAAGCAAAGAAACTAGCGGAGTTGCAATCAAGTGTTTATTATTATTATTATTGATAGGGCCAATTAACAGGCTCATGGACAATAAAAATAGAAATATTCAAAAATTTAGGCAGCCATCTTCGGCGGCCTTCCTAAGGCTTAGTTCCTAGACAGCCTCGCTGGCCTATCGGATCCTCTCTTTTAAGGATGCAGTGCATTTAATTTTGTCTTGTTACAGCAAGCATCCATCATAATGAAGAGAGAGAGCAATAGGAAAAAGAGTTATGTGACGTGAGTGGGTTCTCCAAAGGATCGCCTTTTGTCATTAATGTCCCATGGGCAAATCAATGGGCGGCATTTAATGATACAGAGACTGAAGATAATTCTTAGGCGGCCCTTTATTCTAAGCGGCCCCTCTTCACAATAATTCCTAAGCGGCCCTTCATGCTAAGCGGCCCTTCCTCACAATAATTCGTAGGCGGCCCTTCATTCTAAGCGGCAACTCCTCACAATAATTCGTAGGCGGCCCTTCATTCTAAGCGGTGTCAAGTCACGAACCACGAGGAGAGAGAGAGAGAGATAGTGGAGGAAGTCCTGAGCGGCCTTTTCCTGAACGACCTTCCTCGATGGCCATTCTAGACTCCTTTGTGGCCTTTCCAGACGGCCTTTCTAGGCGGTTTCGGTTTCAGACTCCCAATGCCACCGCGACAATGGCTCCCTATCGCATTTATGTGTCAGGGCATTTATGGTCTTATAAAGGCTACATGCATTTATGGCTGCCCACATTGACTCCCTTTTTGGCCCCATGCATGCACGTAAGGGTGCTTCGGTAATAACTTCAGGACGTCTTCATCTTAGGCGGTCCCGAAAGCTCTCCCAGCTAGGCGGCTCCCGAGCAATCCTAGACGGCCACCAACACTCCCATAATGGCGTCCAGGAGCGGCTTAGACGGCCCCCGACACTCCCATGATGACTGCCCCGAGCGTTCCCAGGCGGCTGCACTGGTCCCAAGCGGCCCCTGTTTCCTACCACGAGCATCCTAGCCGGCCTCATGCGTGCACAGGTCCAAGCAATCCCAGGCGGCCATAGTGATCCCAAGAGGCCCTTGGCGGCTCCCAAGCAGTCCTAGGCGGTCCTGGCCTCAGTTTATAACGGCCTCAGAGCCATGTCTAATTAATGAAGGCGGTACGGATATGAGACTTTCCAAATTAAAAGGGGTACAGCTCGGACACGCGTGGGCCCTACAGTGGCTGTTCATCACATCATCTTCTGGATTAATAAACTATGGCCCTTTACTTTAATGAGATAATTAAGTGGCTATCTGTTTCTGACGAGATGGCACATGTAGCTCTGACATTCCACTAAGAGGTAAGCTTTATCGAAAGTTATCATTTATCATAAAAGTCTTGACAAGTGGCAGCATGTTGAGCCTCACAGATGTCAGTGCTGACATTTTATCTATCAAAAGTCCTCGATCATCATGACACCCCCAACCACTCAGATCAGATAAGCCCCAAAAGTCATGGTCCATCATGAGGCCCCACGTGACTCATTCTCACTAGATGACAAAGATTCAAACTTCTCAAGCAAGCTACACGGAGTACAAAGGTAAATAAATTAGGTAAGAAGAGGTAACTCCAAAAACTCAACATGCTCATTCTGAGCCTCTCTCTCTTTCTCTTTCGAGCTTTCTCAAGCTCACGGCTGTTGCCCAGAGCACTAACTTGAGCGTCGGAGGGTCCCCGCCGAAATACCCGACCGTAGGACTTCTTGCAGGCTTTGAAGACAAAGGAAGGGCTCCGATATTTCTATGGAGGAACAGCCGACGCTCAAGGATGCCGACTCAAAGTGACCGGGCATCAACAGATTGGCGCACCAGAAAGGGCGGGCACGCACTGCAGGAAAGAAAGCTCTGTCTGCCTGAGCTATTAGCCTTTGTCCCCTTTAAGATAGCCATGGTGGCGAAGGTCCTCACCAATCATGCTGGGGGGCATCCACATCACACTAAGCAGCAAAAGACCACTCTCTCTGCTCCTCCTTCACCACCAGCCTCAGCTGCTCTAATTAACCAACTGGCCATCCTCAATCAACAAGTTCAAGCCTTGAATGCAGCAGTTCATAAGCTGCAGAAGCAACGCTCGGTGGCCATTCAGCAGCAGCCCAAGCTTCTCACATCGCTCGTGATAGATGCACCAGTTAGTCAGAGATTCACCTGCGGGAAATCTCCTCATAGAGAAGCTTATCGCCATCAAGCTTCACCTAAACACCGCCACTACGAAGCTTTCAAGAGACTGCGGTCTCCTTTCTTCTTCTCATCTTCTGAGTCATCTGGGGAGGACCTTAATCATGGGATGAGGAGGCATCTGGATGAACAACGCTGGCGGCTGGAAGAGCTTAGTCAAAGGCTCAACAATCAGTCAGAGGTGGATTGCAACATAGTCAAAAGAATAATTTTCAAAAAGGGGCGAACTTGGGACATTATCTGTGCCCCGTCATTCCAAGCATTTGTAGGCATTTTAATTTCTGATGGTAGTAGGCCAGGAGGTGTTGATGCAATTAATGCAAGGTGAAAGATGAAGATAAAAGGTCTTTGCAACTTCTCCACCACTTCAAAAAACTGAGAATCTGAAACCAAAAGTCGCTAAATTCCAATGTTGTGACTGCGGCGAAAGAAACTAATAGGGAGAATGTCAAGAAGAAAAGAAAAAAAAATGGCATCCAAGAGTGGGGAAATAAAGCGGCTGCGAGTGATAGAGCCTTAGCATCCGGGAAAAAAAAATCATACATTAAATGATGCTGGTGGACATCTGATGAGGGAAGAGTTAGCATCCTCAGCAATGGACAAGTGATGACGCCCAAGCGAGGACAGACCACTAGCGGGCTGAAGTACCCAAGTCAGCAGCAGAAGACCAATTTCTCCAAAAGAAAAGTCCCAAGCCCTTAATCGATGCCAAACACGATGCCAAGGCAAAAAGCCTTAAAAGCTAAGTATGCCACACTCTGAGAACAAAGTTTCTTTTCATATAATCCAGCAGATCTCTTTTTATTTGACCTTCTAACCCCTCAGCGCCCCAAGGGACACAGACACCCCGGACCGGCACAAGAAACCTCCGGAGGTTCAAGCCCTGTATCCTAAGTGGCCCTGAGCTAAACCCCTGTGGCAATGTTGTACAAAAAAAAAGAAGAGAAAGAAGAAGTTTTTCATTCAATTTCTCAAAAAACCATCCGGGCTGGCCAAGCGACCGCCGAGGTAGTTTCTCGGTAGCCCTGCGATCATAAGGACACCCTCGGACCGGTGTGAGAAACCTCCGAGGAGGTTCAAGTCCTATGGTCTCGGCGGCTCCGAATCAAACTCCCGGGCCGGTCGAGAAACCCCCGAGGTGGTTTTATTTTCACCCCATCAATAAAGGTTCCCGAGCATGGTCTCATCACAGCGACTCTCGGGTCACCTTCGGGGTTCAAAAGGACCCTGACCCAGGTCAAAGTGCCCTCAGGTCACCCTCCAGGGTTAAAGGCTCCCGAGCATGGTCCCATCACAGCGACTCTCGGGTCACCCTTCGGGGTTCAAAAGGACCCTGAGCCAGGTCAAAGTGCCTTTAGATCACCCTCCGGGGTTAAAGGCTTCCGAGCATGGTCCCATCACAATGACTCTCGGGTCACCCTTCGGGGTTCAAAAGGACCCTAAGCCAGGTCAAAGTGCCCTCAGATCACCCTCCGGGGTTAAAGGCTTCCGAGCATTGTCCCATCACAGTGACTCTCGGGTCACCCTTCGTGGTTCAAAAGGCTCTCAATGGTTTTATTTCTGCCCCAGCGGTATTATTACAACCTTAGCGAAATTATTATAGCCTTAGCCCCTAGCCGGCCCTCTGGCTGGTCCTAGGCGGCCACAAGTATGTTAGGCCCCTAGTCAGCCCTCGAGCAGGTCCTAGGCCCCTAGTCGGCCCTCGAGCAGGTCCTAGGCGGCCACAAGTATGTTAGGCCCCTAGCCGGCCCTCGGGCTGGTCCTAGGCGGCCACAGTCATGTTAGGCCCCTAGCCAGCCCTCGAGCTGGTCCTAGGCTGCCACAGTCATGTTAGGCCCCTAGCCGGCCCTCGAGCTGATCCTAGGCAGCCACAATCATGTCTGGCCCCTAGCCGGCCCTCGAGCTGGTCCTAGGCGGCCACAGTCATGTCTGGCCCCAGCCGGCCCTTGGGCTGGTCCTGGGTGGCCACAGTCATGTCTGACCCCTAGCCGGCCCTTTGGCTGGTCCTAGGCGGCCACAAGTATGTTAGGCCCCTAGCCGGCCCTCGAGCTGGTCCTAGGCGGCCACAGTCATGTCAGGCCCCCAGCTGGCCCTCGGGTTGGTCCTGGGTGGCCATAGTCATGTCTGGCCCCTAGCCAGCCCTCGAGCTGGTCCTAGGCGGCCACAGTCATGTCAGGCCCCCAGTCGGCCCTCGGGCTGATCCTGGGCGGCCACAGTCATGTTTGGCCCCTAGTCGGCCCTCTGGTTGGTCCTAGGTGTCCACAAGTATGTTAGGCCCACAGCCGGCCCTCGGGCTGGTCCTGGGCGGCCACAGTCATGTCTGGCCCCTAGCCGGCCCTCTGGCTGGTCTTAGGCGGCCACAAGTATATTAGGCCCCCAGTCGGCCCTCGGGCTAGTCCTAGGCGGCCACAGTCATGTTAGGCCCCTAGCCGGCCCTCGAGCTGGTCCTAGGCGCCACAGTCATGTCAGGCCCCCAGCCGGCCCTCGAGCTGGTCCTGGGCGGCCACAGTCATGTCTGGCCCCTAGCCGGCCCTCTGGCTGGTCCTAGGCGACCACAAGTATGTTAGGCCCCCAGCCGGCCCTCGGGCTGGTCCTGGGCGGCCACAGTCATGTCTGTCCCCTAGCCGGCCCTCTGGCTGGTCCTAGGCGGCCACAAGTATTTTAGGCCCCTAGCCGGCCCTCGAGCTAGTCCTAGGCGGCCACAGTCATGTCAGGCCCCCAGCCAGCCCTCGGGCTGATCCTGGGCGACCATAGTCATGTCTAGCCCTTAGCCGGCCCTCGAGTTGGTCCTAGGCGGCCACAGTCATGTCAGGCCCCCAGTCGGCCCTCGGGCTGGTCCTAGGCGGCCACAGTCATGTCTGGCCCCTAGCCGGCCCTCTGGCTGGTCCTAGGCGGCCACAAGTATGTTAGGCCCCCAGCCGGCCCTCGAGCTGGTCCTAGGTGGCCACAGTCATGTCAGGCCCCCAGCCAGCCCTCGGGCTGGTCCTGGGCGGCCACAGTCATGTCTGGCCCCTAGCCGGCCCTCGAGCTGGTCCTAGGCGGCCATAGTCATGTTAGGCCCTCAGCCGGCCCGCGGGCTGGTCCTGGGCGGCCACAGTCATGTCTGGCCCCTAACCGGCCCTCTGGCTGGTCCTAGGCAGCCACAAGTATGTTAGGCCCCCAGCCTGTCCTTGGGCTGGTCCTGGGCGACCACAGTCATGTCTGGCCCCTAGCCGGCCCTCTGGCTGATCCTAGGCGGCCACAAGTATGTTAGGCCCCCAGTCGGCCCTCGGGCTAGTCCTAGGCGGCCACAGTCATGTTAGGCCCTAGCCGGCCCTCGAGCTGGTCCTAGGTGGCCACAGTCATGTCAGGCCCCCAGCCATCCCTCGGGCTGGTCCTAGGTGGCCACAGTCATGTCGGCCCCTAGCCGGCCCTCTGGCTGGTCCTAGGCGGCCACAAGTATGTTAGGCCCCCAGCCGGCCCTCGGGCTGGTCCTGGGTGGCCACAGTCATGTTTGTCCCCTAGCCGGCCCTCTGGCTGGTCCTAGGCGGCCATAGGTATGTTAGGCCCCCAGCCGGCCCTCGGGCTGGTCCTGGGTGGCCACAGTCATGTCTGGCCCCTAGTCGGCCCTCGAGCTAGTCCTAGGCGGCCACTGTCATGTCAGGCCCCCAGCCGGCCCTCGGGCTGGTCCTGGGCAGCCACAGTCATGTCTGGCCCCTAGCCGGCCCTCGGGCTTGTCCTAGGCGGCCACAAGTATGTTAGGACCCTAGCCGGCCCTCGGGCTGGTCCTAGGTGGCCACAAGTATGTTAGGCCCCTAGCTGGCCCTCGGGCTGGTCCTAGGCGGCCACAGTCATGTTAGGCCCCTAGCCGGCCCTCGGGCTGGTTCTAGGCGGCCACAAGTATGTTAGGCCCCTAGCCGGCCCTCGGGCTGGTCCTAGGCGGCCACAAGTATGTTAGGCCCCTTGCCGACCCTCGGGCTGGTCCTAGGCGGCCACAAGCATGTTAGGCCCCTAGCCGGCCCTCGGGCTGGTTCTAGGCCGCCACAGTCATGTTAGGCCTCTAGCCTGCCCTCGGGCTGGTCCTAGGCGGCCATAAGTATGTTAGGCCCCTTGCCGGCCCTCGGGCTGGTCCTAGGCGGCCATAAGTATGTTAGGCCCCTAGCTGGCCCTCGGGCTGGTCCTAGGCGGCCACAAGTATGTTAGGCCCCTAGCCTGCCCTCGGGCTGGTTTCAAACGGCCTCAACATCTAACCCAAAAAGGGCATGGGCGCCCTGGGCCAACACAAGAAACTCCTGAAGGTTTAAACTTGGGATTCTGGGCGGCCCCGAGTCAAACCCCCAGATCGGTGCGCGAGACCTCTGAGATGGTTCAAATCCTGTAGTCTTGGTGGCCCTGGAAGCCCGAGACCAGCTCGGCACCTAAGCCCATCTCCGGTCAGCATCAGAATCTTAGACCAGCTCGGCACCTAATGTGACCCCCGAAAGTGTCATCAGCTTTGTCTCTGCCCCAGCGGCATCATTACGGCCTCAACGGCTTTATTGTAGCCTCACCAGCTCTATCAGCCTTAGTGGCTATCGGCCTTAGTGGCTCTATCCCTCTGCCCCAGCGGCATCATTACAACCTCAACGGTTTTATTGCAGCCTTGTTGGCTCTATCTCTCAGCCTCAGCGGCGTTAGTGCAGCTCCATCAGGTCTATTTTTGCCTTGCCAACTAGTTGACGAGCGTCCCTCCCAAAAAATTGGGCATACACTCCTTTAAGTGGCAGGCACAAGGTAATAAACTTACCCCCAATGTTACTTAAAAATTTTTTACACTCCTTCAGCTTGGTTAGTGCAGGACCTACAAGCTCAAGGAGTGTAGGGGGCATCTGATAGGGCCAGTTAACAGTCCCATGGGCAATAAAAATAGAAATTTTTAAAAAAATTTTAGGCGGCCATCTTCGGCGGCCATCCTAAGCAGCTTAGTTCCTAGACGGCCTCGCTGGCCTATCGGATCCTCTCTTTTAAGGACGCAGTGGGCATTTAATTTGTCCTGCTACAGCAAGCATTCGTCATAATGAAGAGAGAGAGCAATAAGGAAAAAGAGTTATGTGACGTGAGTGGGTTCTCTTAAGGACCGCCTTTTGGCATTTAATGATACAGAGACTGAAGATAATTCCTAAGCGGCATAATTCTTAGGTGGCCCCTCCTCACAATAATTCCTAGGCGGCCCTTCATTCTAAACGGCCCCTCCTCACAATAATTCCTAGCGGCCCTTCATTCTAAGCGGCCCATCTTCACAATAATTCCTTAGCGGCCTTTCTCGATCCTAGGCGGCCTCTCACTCTCTCTCTCTCTCGACGGCCTCCTCAACGGCATTTATGTGCCGAGACATTTATAGGTCTTATAAAGACCCTCGCTCCAAGGTATTTATTGGAGAGCATTCAATTGAATAAGAGCATTCAATGTCAAGTCACGAACCACGAGGAGAGAGAGAGAGAGACAGTGGAGGAAGTCCTGAGCGGCCTTTTCCTCAACGACCTTCCTCGATGGCCATTTAGGCGACAGTCTTAGGCGGCCTTTCCCTCAACAACCACCCTAGGCGGCCTTTCTAGGCGGCCATCCTTTGCGGCCTTTCCAGACGGCCTTTCTAAGCGGTTTCGGTTTCAGACTCCCAATGCCACCGCGACGATGGCTCCCTATCGCATTTATGTGTCAGGGCATTTATGGTCTTATAAAGGCTACATGCATTTATGGCTTCCATGTTGACTCCCTTTTTGGCCCCATGCATGCACGTAAGGGTGCTTCGGTAATAACTTCGGGACGTCTTCATCTTAGGCGGTCCCGAAAGCTTCTCCCAGCTAGGCGGCTCCCGAGCAATCCTAGACGGCCACTGACACTCCCATGACGGCGTCTAGGAGCGGCTTAGATGGCCCCCGACACTCCCATTACGGCTGCCCCGAGTGTTCCCAAGCGGCCCACTGTTGTTTCCTACCACGAGCATCCTAGCCGGCCTCATGCGTGCACAGGTCCGAGCAATCCCAGGCGGCCACAGTGATCCTAAGAGGCCCTTGGCGGCTCCCGAGCAGTCCTAGGCGGCCCCGGCCTTAGTCGATAACGGCCTCAGAGCCATGTCTAATTAATGAAGGCGGTACAGATATGAGACTTTCCAAATTAAAAGGGGTACAGCTCGGACACGCGTGGGCCCTACAGTGACTGTTTATCACATCATCTTCTGGATTAATAAACTATGGCCCTTTACTTTAATGAGATAATTAAGTGGCTATCTGTTTCTGACGAGATGGCACCTGTAGCTTTGACATTCCACTAAGAGGTAAGCTTTATCAAAAGTTATCATTTATCATAAAAGTCTTGACAAGTGGCAGCATTTTGAACCTCACAGATGTCAGTCCTGACATTTTATCTATCAAAAGTCCTCGATCATCATGACACCCCCAACCACTCAGATCAAATAAGTCCCAAAAGTTATGGTCCATCATGAGGCCCCACGTGACTCATTCTCACTAGATGACAAAGATTCAAACTTCTCAAGCAAGCTACACAGAGTACAAAGGTAAATAAATTAGGTAAGAAGAGGTAACTCCAAAAACTCAACATGCTCATTCTGAGCCTCTCTCTCTTTCTCTTTCGAGCTTTCTCAAGTTCACAGCTGTTGCCCAGAGCACTAACTTGAGCGTCGAAGGGTTTCCGCTGGAATACTCGGCCGTGGGACTTCTTGCAGGCTTTGAAGACAAAGGAAGGGCTCCGATATTTTTATGGAGGAACAGCTGACGCTTAAGGATGCCGACTAAAAGTGACTGGGCATCAACAATTATTATTATTATTATTATTATTATTATTATTATTAGGGTGGGAGCTCTCACTTGGAGGGAGGCGTAAATAAGCTAGAAGTCAAAGTTATAACCAAGGAATCTTCTCCCCAAATTATAATTGAGTTAGGAAATAGTTAACTTCAAGCATGGGAGCTACAACATCCTAAATGCAATATATACTTTATTAAAATATATTTATTATTTATAATTTAAATATTAACTTAGTTCAAAATAAAATAGAGTAAAGGAAATGGATTCATGTAGCTGGTTTCATATAGTTAAAAGAAGGTTTAGATAAGTTGAGTTGAGTTGTAGTTGATGATAATCTAATAAAGTTGTGACACTCTGTTTAAGAGTTCGGACACTAAGATGGAGCACCACGCTAGCTCTCCTGCTTGCTCCTTCTACAAAAAAATGGAGAATGTGAATGCTTCCCGGTATCCAAGAGTTGTGTCACATGCTGTCTTGTCTAGAGGAAAATTTCCACTTTTTAGACCGAGTGCGATGCCAATGGGACCACATCCCAAAGGGAATGCGGCTCTTTTTAGGTCCCTTCAGCGTTGCGAACTGAAAATAAAACCTTCATCAACATATGAATAAGAGCGAGCATGTATGCTGGATTAGCTTTTGTGATTAGTGAATCGAATGATGCGATATTGATAGTTAAAAAATTTAATTTTTTTGATTTTTTGATGCCTTTTGCTGAGCTGTATATTGTGTGCTGATATTTTTTATACCATTTGTAAACTGAGCGCTCATAAACTTATTATTAAGAAGGATTCTATTACTGTTTTTCACTAGCTCCGTCAAGAATCCAGCGATCATTTGCCTACTATTCTCTTGATTTACAACATTAGATCTATATTTCATGAAGCTTATAGTGTTCAGATTTGATACATCTATCGAAAAGTCAATTCAGCGGCTGATTAGATTATCGTCAAGATGATCTATCACTCTGATTTTTAGAGTTGAAAGTAGTATGACCCATACTTTTTTTTTATTTTTATCTAAATATTATATTTTAATATATCTGATTTGACTTAGCCTATATTGATGCGATTATTTCTCTATGTTAGAAGAAAAGGAAGAAGAGGAAGAAGGGAAGCCAGCTGTGAAGTCTAGACTGACTTAAATTAAACATACCAGAGGTCCACTGCATCGCCATTTGGAATCACGCCACTTTGGTAATTCTGAATGAAAACTCTCCTTTTCTAATGGACAGAAAACAGAGTTGGTTTCGGCTTAGAAAACAAAGGATGCCCAGCTGAGCATCCACTTTTAAACAGTAGCAGCCCCCAGCTCAGCATAGGCTACTGAAGACAAGAGCATCAACTGCAAACAAATAAACAAATAAATAAAGGACAAGGTCATCCTTTCCAATCCTGCAAACTTTTCCCATCCCCGTCTCAAGCCTACATTGAGACGACGGGCCCAAAACCGAAGAATATGTCCCATGCCATTTCCAAAGGGAATCCTAAGAAAACTACTGAAATAACTTGCTTCTCCATCACATCAGCAGCAACATGGACTCAGCCTGATTAAAATAAAAATTTTCCGCCGTGCATCAGGGCTGAAATGGATGATACTAGCAGTACTACAACGAACTTTGGGGCAGGAGTCTCTTCAGTGTGAGTGCCATAATGATAGCTGCTTCTGAGAACCAAAGCAATCCCACTTAGGATTTAAGATCGAACAACAAGCAAATCTTCCAGGATTCATTCAAGGATGCCGTCATTCCGTATCTCATTGTGTGCACAAAGTGATTTCAAGCTTCCATGCAATCACCTAAACCAAAGTAGGGAGCACGACTTCAGAAACACAGAGACAAAGAAACATTGGCTGCTGGAGAGTTCAGAAACATTGCTCATCAACGTTCCACAGGAACCTCCTGCATCTCAGAAAAGCATTCTTTGCCTGGAAAAGTAAAATTAAATCAAACACAAAGCAACGGTGTCAGCATAAAGAGGTCAAACCAAAGACTTCTAGATCTTGGTGTGTGAAAGCAACATAGCACATTTTGACTGATGAACTGCAACAAACATCAAGAAGCCCGGAATGCAGAATCTCCATCATAAAGTAAACCCTCGAGGGCATTTTCAGCAAAATGGGTCTATCTTGGCACTGCTCCCCTCTCTTTAAAAGGACATACATTTATAAATTTTGAATCAGATTGAATCACATCATGTTTTATATTTGGGTTGCACGCTGAAATCTGTAACTTAGCAGCCACAAGGCCAACCATATCAGCTAACAATCAATCTTAATTTATAGCCATAAGCTGACAAACCAAATCCATTCTAATTTTGACTTGCAATTGATCACTCAGAATAGAGAACAAGGGAAGAAGATAGATTGACTAGTTCCCCTACTCACTTGAACATTAAAAAAATAAGATTGATCCAAATCTTCTCCTGAGAAAACATGCACGCTAAATCTCTATTATTATAATGTAAACTGAATTACTGCCGAGGCGCTCTATACACATCCTTTCAAACAAAAGGCACGCTTACAAAATCAACTCTAGCTTAAGGGACATAAACAATAGCCTGTGCTTGCTAAAAGTGGACTGAACTTATCATATGGATCACAGCCATCAAAGCTTCCTCTCATGTGACCAAAGCCAATGTATAATTTATATGATGATCACCAACGGCGCAATATTATCCTTAACAGGACATCAGCTTTTGGGTACTAGCCGAGATAATTGATGATTCAAAGTTTACCCCTTCTCATGGTCATTTGCATATGGGTTGGGGTATTGAGAGAAGTACTGTTGGAAGGCAACAGGACATGGCTTAACATGCATCTAAGAATTGCACCAAGACTTATTTGAAAAAAAAGTATTATTTAATACATTCCATTGCATCCTATGAAATGTTGATCTTAAGTTATCGATCATAATTTTCAGGCTTAGGCAGCACCTTTTCAATCTAGTTTCCTTATTTATTGCTCTCTCTCCAATGCCATACAGGTATGGATCCATTTATCTAACCCATGACCCATCTTCATTTGTCCATGGCTACAAGGGAAGAATAATGCTTTCCATACAATAGGTTACTTGGATTACATTAATGGACACAAGTTGGCCCAACATGCTTGGTGGGACTGGCAGTTATAGGATGATCTAGTCATGGAAAAGTGGAAGTATCTGATTCTGGGTTAACTATGAGATCAAGAAAAGATGACGAACAGGTTCTCTCTACAATCTTTTAGGAAACAAGACAGAAGGGGCAGAGCAGGAGTTTTAAGGTAAAATAAGGTTCAACAATGTTGAATATGGTCTGATGGTAGAAATGGATAAATAATACCGCTTTCTCAGGCTGAAAGCTAGGTCAGGCTTGGCGGAAGACATATTCAATATAATAAAATGGTGACAAAAACTGAAAAGTCAAGAGAAAGGAAACAACAAGATAGGAAAGAATCAGGGAACAGGGTTTGATAAGAATATCAATAAGAAGATATCAAATAAGTGGATTGTTAAGATATAGAATACAAAGATTTATAGAAAACATGGTGAAGAAATTTGACTTTGATGTCATTACATATATTTCGATGAGAAATTAAAGAGAAGAAAAAAGGATTTTAGAGGAAAAATAAAATGAAGGAATAAACCAAGGAGAAGGGAGAGAGAGGGGGGGGGGGGCTTTGGATCAAATTAAGTCCATAATAACCTAATTTATTAGATCATAAATCGATTCTTCTCACCCTACTCAAAACAAGTCCAATTAATGCAGAATAGATCATGAATTTTGAGCCCAAATACAAACAAAGGGAACCAATGAATTGGGTGGAATAATTTGGGCAGTATGTGCCAGAACTGGATCATGACAACTAGGTTTCCTACCGGAATGGTTTCAATTGAAGGTTAAGGCCACCTGGCCCAACCTCCCTTTGGATGCTTTGGACTGGGACTTCAAGTACATGGTTGGATTCATCAATGGGATGGGTTGAGCTAGCTAGGGTTATCTTGTCGCTTGGGCTGGCTTCAGCCTGGCCTTTAACTTGATCCAGTGAGCCCAAATGACGACATGAGGGCGTTGATAATCTCATACACCAGAATAATAGGCTTAAATATGCAGCCATCACCTAGGAATCTCTATTCAATGGATCGTTCTTTGTGCATTGTGCAAGGTGCAAGACGTACGTACCATGTGCGATAAGAATATTTTCATCCTTTTCATACCGTATGCGCACCATATATGCATGCGAACTAATAATCATGTGCAGTGCGCATGTTCTTGCACCGCGTGCGGTGCACAAGGAGTTTTTCCTATTCAATTCATTAGCTATGTCATTGAGACACTACATACGAGGTTTCTTTCTGGGTTCATGAGATATTATAATTCCATAGGCCAGCAACTCAAAAAAGGTAAGTAACTTGTAGAATTGTTGACCCACAGCATTACCTCCCATCATCATCCAAAGCCTTTTACAATCAAATATGGAGTCAGCTATAGGGTACAGCTCCGTGAGGAGGAGGAGCCCACAGAAAGATTGAACAGATTTTATGACCAACAGTCGGCCTCATATCAAGCCTATAATATCAGTTCTGAATTCTAGGCCCAAGTAAATTGAGGCAAGAGAAGGGTTTGCCATAAAACCTATATACCACGTTGGCAGGTAGGGTTCTAAATTGTGCTTTAAGTTCATTGATCAAGGAGAAACTGTCCAAAATTCCCAACCTGAAAAGAGCTGAGATGAAAAAGTTTGAGTTGCAACCTTGACATAGGGAATTGTGTTCATCTTATAGAGGCCCAGATGATCCAAATAGCTCAATGAAATGAATTTCATGCAACAAAATCATTACTCAAAGCTAGAACTTATGCACTTGGTCAGATGTTAATTCATATGGCTTGGCACTGAATATCTATCAGTCAGAACATCAATCTGTTATCAATTTATCATCCTCAAACAGCTAAAACTTATCAGAATCACTTAGCTTACCGTATTTTACAAGCAAGTTGATAAAGGCCTGCGCCAGCCATTGGTTAACTATAATTGTTTAACTAAACAATTATAATTAGCCAATTGTTTAACTAGTTTGTTAACTATAATTGTTTAACTAAACAATTAGCTAATTGTTTAGTTAACCAACTAGTGGAAACTACTTATGGATTCTTTGTTAGGACTGATGTGGTGCTATTAAGGTCCAGATTGGGTTAACTTGTATTGTGAGTCTAAAGGTTGAAATTAAATTAAGTCATTGGTATATATGGGCTTGAGGGTTAGTTTAGTCTTATTATGTTAGTTCATAGGAGTTTTTATTGAGTCTGGGCTTAGCCCACTTGATGAATGTATTTAAATCCTAATATCTAGGATTTGGATAGAATAAGCAAAAGATTCCTTTCTCCCAACCCTCTTCCTATCTCTTCTCTCTCCTCCTCCTCCTCAGCCGGGGCTTCGTGGAACTCGCGAGGGAGTTCAGAGGAGGAGAACGCCCTCACATCCTCCCACAGGGCTTCCTTCGCTGGGGCTTCATGCGATCGGACGCGAGGAGAGAGCATGGAACGGCTTCGTGAGAAGAAGCCAGACGCTCGGGTTCCGTGATCCAGCATGGAGCTTGGTGAGATCGCGTTAAGAGTCTTCATGGAAAGAAAGTTTCGTTCGTAGGAACAAAGCTGGCTTTGATCCACTGGACAAGAAGCATCGTATGAGGATTTTGTTGGAAAACCCACCACTTCTCCACGTGAAGGGAGAAAGAAAAATGTTGTCAACCTGAGGAGAAAGGTGGTCAACTCAAGGTAGAGGGGAGGAGGATTCCAGCAAGCTAAAGAGGATTAAAATAAAATCCTAGAAGAGAAGGGGTTGCGGCCTTTAAACGTAGGACTAAAAGATTCAAGGATGATAATCAGTTTGATCATTGGTAAAACAATAAAAGTTTATTTTTTTTTTTTAGTGAGATTGATTCCATTATAGTTCATCAAGAACTAAATCCCAATAATTTTTATTTTTTTCATAAAAAAACCTTTTCTAATAAGACATTCTTACCATCACTTAGGTAATTTGAAAATAAATATTAAGTAGAAACGAAGAGCTGAGAAAGCTGAGCTAATCAAAATGAACCTACCTTTAGTTGAGAGATAGTTTCCTCTCCAAGAAGCTAATTTAGAGCTCACTTTCTCTATTAATGATAATTAGGCTTATTTTGGAAGCTTTTTGTTACAAAGAGGGAGGCACAAATAGGTAATAGAAGATCTGTGAATTTGCAATTTATGATAGGACCTAGGGGAGCTATTAATTATGGGAGTGATGGAGGTTCAACTGATAAGGACTCTAATCCAATAAGGACTCTAATCCAATCAATCTATCTGCTAAGGAAACTTACTAGCATGAACCTAATTTTTAATCGGCTTTTTATGAAAGGTCTTTTCAAAATTAGTTTTGCTTATATCTCTTTTTACTCCTAATTTTTTATGATAAGCCAGCATCTTGTGGGTACAAATGAAATTCCCTATCATAGATATTCCTTTTACAAAAGTAAATTGTGTTTTTTCAATAATAAGAAGAAGAAACGTAGCTAACCTTAAAGCAAATATCTTGAAGAAATCTTGTACAAGCTGTTTAAGATATTAATAAGGCAAAAGTCTTTAAATAGAGAATAAAATATCTTTTCAGAGAATGAGAGTGATATAAGTATAATTTAGGCTATAGAGATTCAAAGATCTTGAGAAGAAATTGTTTGCCATGATCTAGAAATCACCTTCGAACATTTCTCAATATATGTAATAAAATTTAAGGTTGAATCCACCTGTGAAACTTTAGGATCTTTTAAAGAGAAGATAGTTGTCCTGAGCTTATCCAAGCAAAAAGCATCAAATATAGTAGATAGGTTTGGCTCTACTGCAAATGGAGAGGCCAACTCAATCTACATAAGCGGCTTAGAGGAAGATTTAAATAAAAGGAATGAAAAGCGCTTGCTAGAGAATTAGATTTAGAAATAGAAATGACTTTTCTACCATGAGTAATATAAAATATTAAGTTTTTTTCTTCTTTTTGATTAAGGCTACTCTATGAAAGTAAGAATTGTTTTTATCCCTTTCCTTCAACCACATTATTATCTCTAATAGAATTCTTTCTTTTCGTAGTTATCATCGAAAAATTTTTTGAGAATGTTTCTAGTTAAAATTTTATAGACAGAAAGATCAAACCTCTTATCCTTTTTTATTGATTATTTAATATCATTCAATAGTTTTTGCTTAAGATAATAGTTGGCCAACCACTTCCTAGACGCCCAAGTCTTAAGAGGCTTTCTTAAGTTTCTTAAGTTGGAGAGCTATTGAGAAACAACTTCATTGTCCATTATTATTCTCTTCCAATTAGAATTTACAACATCATCAAGAACAAATTCTAAGAGCCATCAATTTTCAAATATAGATGAAGTGTTCTCAAGAAATTTAATTTGACAATCTAGGGCCATTGGAATATGATCCAAGGCAGAGTTGATAAGGACAATTCGATTTTAGGTTGAAAATTGACTAATCATTTCATTCAAAAGAGATGAGAAACTTGTCAAGTTTAATAAGAAATGGCAAATTTCTCTCATTGCTTCAAGTGAAGTCTCACTTTTGAGGTTTAAATCTAAATGCTCATGAAAGGAGATGAAAGTCATTAAAATTCAAACTATTCACCATAGTCTGTGAGTTGCATCTTTGACATTAAAGTCACCCTCAATAACCCATAAACCTAAAAAAGAGGTTCTAATATTTGACAACTCTTGAAACAGAGAAAGCCCAAGTTGCCTACCATTTGGCCCATACACTGAAGTTAAAAATAAGATCGTTCTGAATAGCATTATGCTGTGCTTTGATAGTAATAGAGAAGGCCCCAATCAATTTATCCCTACGATTGAAGTGAGAGAAAAGTCCCAACTAATTAATATTCCCCCAAGATTCAAGAAAAACTCAATTCATTAATAGAACTACCTCCAAGAGATTTGAGAATTTGGTCCGATGGATTAGCCAGCTTTGACTCCTAAATGAAAACCATTTCGCAATTGGATGGAATAATTAGGTCTTGGACTGCTCTTCTTTTGGAGGGCCTCCAACACCGTCATCCAGATGGAGGAGTAACAACATCATAATTGGGGGTAAAAGGTGGCCCATAGGAAACAGAGGCTGATCAGCACCCAGATAAAGAGCTGTATTGGAGCCAAATCATCTACAAGACAGAGACAAAATCTCCCTAGGATGGTGCATCAATTGGTTAAGATCATAATTAATGGACAAAAGCCTGAAGCACGCCATTAAGCCATCAGAAAAGCAACTCATAAAAAGAGCACTCGTATCTACTTGCAAACAACATTGAGATTAGAACGTAAGACAAGGTAAAAGACTCCTTTAACCGGCAGAAAGATGCAACCAGATGGATACAACCATGGTAACACAAGGCCCTGACAAAGCAAACACAATAACGGATACCGAAGATACACTCATCAGGGAACGAAACAGAAGACCAACACAGCGGAAAACTAACATAATTAATTAAGCATGGTATTCTTTGATCAGATCTACCTTCAGCACATCTAAGAACTGGAGTAATGCATATGTATAACAAATTGTCAATCTAAATATAAATAATTAAAAGTTCATATATAGTATTTTATTTAAAGCTAAATCACTCTTTTCTTTTCTTTTTGATAACGTAATCTGGTCATTCTTACCTCACCGCTAGGCTATCATATTTTTGGCGCATGGTAAAGCAATAATTTCATTCTGCAATATTTCTAGCTTTGGATGGGGGAAAATCTCATCTCATATTTTTCATCCTGTGATGAAATAATTTAAGGAGACCAGTTATCAAAAGTTATACACGTATTATGATCAGCAACTCAATACAATCAAGTCAATCAACAATTATATCACTATAAAACTTAATTAAAATATAATTTCAAAATAAAATTTTATTTATTTTAAATAATGTTTTTTTATTGTAAATATTATAAGAATAATTTTGTTATATGATATTCTTTTTTTTTACAAACCATAATTATGCATAAGAAGTATTAATAATTTTAAGATTTAACGAAACATATAAGTAGGGCTGCAATCGAGTTGAATCGAGCAGAGCTTTTTTGTAATCAAGCTCAGCTCGTTAACAAATACTCGAGCTTGAGTTCGTTTAAATTTAAAAAATCATGTTCAAGCTTGGCTCGAGCTCGATTACAAAAAAGCTCGGACTTGATTCGAGCTTGCTCATTTAGTATGATTAGAAAGCTCGACAAGCTCGATTCGAAAAAATCCTGTTTCAAGCTCGAGCTTGAATTGAACTCGTTTCAAGCTCGATTCAAATTAAGCTTGTTTAAAGCTCGGCTCGGGAATTAAAAAAAAAAAAAAAAAGCTTGATTCTTAAATCCAAAGAGTAGTCAGAAAATATGAAAAGATAGAGAAGATAAAAGGATATCTTGTTCACAAGCTCCTAATCGAGCCATCTCATGAGCTCTTGATCGAGCTGTCTCGCAAGCTCCTAATCGAATTTGCTTCCGTGCTCAAGTTCGGTTCGTTTATCAAACGAACTCTAAAATGAAGCTCAAGTTTGGCTCGTTTACATGATAAACAAAATATAAATTAACTTTTATCGAACCAAGTCTCGAGTAGCTCGTGAGCAGTTTAATTCAATTAGGGCCCTACATATAAGGATACTTAATCTTTATGCTGACCAGACGCATCACAAATTAACTTTCTAGGCACGACAAAATTTTGCCTCAACCCTGATGCCTCATGCATGGAAGAAAGCATTTCTAATTTGGCTCCTATCCTGAATAGAAAATTAGAAATTCCTCTGCATGGATAACGAAATTGAAGGAGAAAAAAAATGAGAACGTGAGAGAAGAGAGAGAAGCGGGAGATATTGAGGAGAGGACGAGAGAAGCCATAGAGCGTGAGAGATGATAGCGGGAGAAAGGGAGAACAAGGGGCTGATGCGCCGCTCTTACCTAATCGAGATCTAACACCAGCTCACGCCGTAACGAAAAAATCTCAGGGCCCATCCCATGGCTCAGACGTCGTCGCTGCTGGCGCCTTCCGAGCTTTTTATGCGTGTCAAAATCAAATATAATGCCATCTTTTGTCTGCTAGTTTTTATGCAGTCCCGGCCGCAGGCTGTTGCACAAAAGAAACAATAAAACAAAGAATAAAATTTCTCACCAATCAAGCTTAGCCAGCCATCAGCGAGGGAACACAGGTTGATCAGTAGAAATTTGCCCCTGTATTTTCCTACATTGACAGCGTTTGCTCGCACCGGTGTCGGAGGAGCCCACAAAGCTTGAAGTCCACGACCTGCTTGATTTTGCCTACCATGCTAGCTAATCATCAGGCACTTGGTAAAGATTAAATCCTCATCCGGAGGTGCCCATAGCCTGTGGTGCCTTGGCATATGCATGATCCCTCATCTCATCACTCCATGCAATTATATCTCTCTCTGGGTCACCTGGATCTTGAAATTGGACGACGACAGTGCACCATCAATTAATGGGCTAACGTACGTACCCTACACATATTGTACGTACATATTTTGTGTAGGTACGTACATGTTGAAAGTGTATATTATCGATATGCATGGCAGGGATTTATATGCATGATCACTATTAATTTTGGTACAGCAAGAGCACAAACTTGCGAGTAATTTTGTTAAAGCTGCGCAGTATAAGGATGTGAAAAAGAGATTAGATTCGAGCCACACTGTTTGAACAAATGACAATGAGATGCGCCTCTGCAGAAAGTTCCAGCATAATACTGATATAGGTACGTTGGGCTAGCTCTGTTTTGACATTGATGCACAAATATTGCAGACTGGTAATAGTTTTCACTCGTGTCCACCGATAAGAGCTTTACTGAACTGACGATGCACTGCTCTGACGATAGCCTGCTAGTAAAAAAATTAGTGGCCCTGGCGCCACCTCCCTGGGAAATATATATGAGCTTATAAAATAGACATGAGTTTAGTAAACATATATATATATATATATGTCAGTATCGTGCTTGCCAACCAGCATCCGAATGTGCAGCAAGTATGTATAAGAAATGAATGAAAGTACTATCAGGTTCTCGCTAAACAAAATAAAAGTTAAGCAGGCAGCTCGATCTTACAAATGCTCAGAAATTTTTTAATACATATAAAATTAAATATTTATCAGTATAAATTCTTACCTATTCTTTTCGTTTAAACCTCATCATCCTCATCAAACTAAGATTTCATATCTAAATTCTTATCGGACTAAGTTTTCATATTTAAATTCATATCAAAATTCAATCTAACTTAAGCACAAACGTATAAAATTCATGTACAGAATCTCTTGATCCACATAGATATTATGTGCTGAATCTGCTCTAATACAGTTTTAATAATTTAGAATATTATTTTTTTTAAAAAAAATTAGCTAAAAATATTATTTAAACTTTGATCATACATAATTAATATAAAATTAAATACTTATCGATGTGAGCTCTTGCAGTAAGAAAATAATGTGCACGATGCCTTAAAAATGGATAGGTATTTAAAGAGAAGCCATACCGACTAAGGGTATGTTGAAACAGGGGATAAGGGGACATCCCTTGAATATCCTTCCTTATTCCCAAAAGTTATAACTACAAATGATAAATCTGAAAAAGGTTAATAAGAGGGGTTAACCCAACCATGGATTATCCTCTGAACGGTTAGGTTAATCCTTGAATTTATTTCCTATGAAACTCAGAAATAACTAAAGCTATTCTTTGATGATAAAATTATTATTTTAAAAAAATATTTTTTAATTATTTTTTGAATAAAATTTATTATATATATTATTTAAAAATAATATTTTGAAAATCAAACAAGTGAATAACATGATATTTTGAGTTAATATGATTGGGCTGTTAGGATGACATGCATGTATATAAAACAAGCGGTCTAGCAAGATTTTTATGGGGGTTCATGTACGTAGTACGTACGCACGGAACAATGCCTAAAATAATATGACATCATAATTAGCATGGCCTAACAATATTGAGAACATGATCTGCTCACCTAGAAAAGTATGCCACCATCTTTTTAAGGAAAATTAAGACTTGTCAGAGTAAAATCTGGTTTCACGTACATGGTTCCTTCTTCCCATGTGCTCACTACTTCCTTCTTTCCATACAGCAGAGACGACGGGGACGGTTCAGAAAAAAATCTTACTGTGCTGACCAAGTCGTCATGCAGCGTGTAAGGTTGCCCAAAAGCCTTCAAGTCCTCTGACAGCCCCACACATCTTCAATTGAGCGTAAGAACAAGGGCTAATGCCAAGTGCCCCTGTCCTTTTTCCCATCAAATATAATGTCCCAACTGCCCTCCCATTGTTCGAGACCCGCGCGCAGGCACAGTGGCAGCAGATCTCACAGCGCCCAAGCAGCAGCCCCACGAACAATTTGTAGATAAGGGTGCAGGCCAATTAATGGAAACCAAGATATTACAGGACCAGCATTAGATAGAATTAAGCTTTCTTTGATTAATTCATCGCGTCACCTGCAGCCTTGCTTCTTGTGTATCTTCTTCAATTTGTATACGTCGATCGAGACACAGGCTTAATTTTTAGTGTTTGTTGTCCTCAAATCAAGCAGAGACTAGGCAAGGTAGGTTCAATATATGCATGCTGATTGCTTAATAGAAAACATGGTGTTAATTGGTACGTAATTGGTCGCGCTTCTAAGCAGTAGTAATTAAGCCCAGTAATCACATTATCTACCTCTTACGTACTTGCGCAATTGCTTGCATTTTAGTCACCTAAAGCAAGGTGATCGATCGACCAGGGCTTAGCCAAGCATTTCTTCTTGTTAATTGCTGAAGATTGCTAGCCGGAGACGTTTGTCGACGTAGTGCACATCGATCGTACGTGTGTGGAGTCTTGCAAAGCTATGGGTCTGATCTGCTGTTGCCTGAGAAAACTTCTCTTCCTCTCTAGTCTTCAGGGATTGATTACCAGAGTTGTACAGGTGTTGTGCATCCAAACTAGAGAAGCTATATGCTATCACCCATGGGCCGGCCATGGTTGGGTTGCAGGGTTGGCGATTGAAAAATCTGGAACAGAATTGTTGTGCATACCTTAAGGATATCGACAGAGGACGTCTATATATATATATATATATATATATATATATATCCTTCAGTGTGAAAAAAATCATAGACTCAAACCTCCAGTATAGATAAATGGTTCGTCGACTTTGGTTCTATGCATGCCACTGAACTCATTGCTCATCGCATATGTAGCCTGGTTTTAATTTGGTACATCTTAGAGTTGGCCTGCTAAGCGGCTCAGGTACGGCTGTCGTCCAACAGTTACATGTGCCGTGGGATGCATATATGTTGTCCTGGTGTTTTTTTTTTTTTTTTTTTTTGGGTACAAATAGACCATCACACTGATCTAGTGAGAGGCTGTTGTCCTGGTGATTAAAAGACAGCAGAAAGGACAAGGTTAGTTGGCAAGGGAAGTAAAGTCGTAGAGAGAGCTTTCGGTCACATGAGGATAGCTGCAAAGGGACAAGAGGGAGCCCAGCGAAGCTCTCTTTCGCACAGAGGCCAGGCTGGTAAAACAAGGAGCTCGAGAGTGAGGGGTTTGGTCAGGTTTGAGTCCCCAAAGTCATCGGATGGTGGCCAGAAGTCTGCGCTCGTAAATTTTTTTAAGTGAGAAAAGAGAGTGTACAGAGTCGACGTAAAGAAGCACGAAGGCATATATCGATCCTCCCATACATCCTTTCTGTCTTACCGGCGTTACCGCTGACTATTCTGTCAAATTCAGATGATTCACTGCTAGAGTCTCTCTCGATGAAAATCAAAATTTTTTGATGAAGAGTTTCATCAAATATTTTTTTTAATAAGGATAAAAGTGATGATTTGAATATGTGACAAAAAGATCCAAAGGCTAGTCCCTTACTACAGTACCAATTTAAAAGTTAGCAACAAAAGGTATAAGCTCAGAATTTTCATAAGATTTGAACGAATTAGAGAGAGAAAAATGAAGGAATTTTTTTGATTTAATTAATGATATTAAAAATCAGTACATAATATTAATTTTACTTAATTATGACTTTTATTTTTATGCTAGTGAGAGAATGACATATGCTAGGTATAAGATTGTAAAATTACTTAGAATTTCTAAGAAAAAATTTCTTTCTGATATCATTTTTTTATTTTTAAAAATATCTTACTAGCACCAAAGGATTTATCCTTTAGTAAATCTTTAAAAGACCAAATTTTTCTTACAAATCTCTTACTAAAAAATATTTAAATAATCACTCACTAATCCCTTATAAATTATTTAAAGAAATTTTTAAGAAATTTATCAAGAAAAATATATCGCTAGCAAATCTCTTAAAGATTCCTTACTGAAACTAGATTTTGAATGTAAATTAAAATCCCTTAAAAATCCTTTTTAAAATCCTTGGTAATTTTTTAAGGAACATATCCCTTGATGATATCCTTTGGCAAAAAGCTAATTTCTGATAGTGATCAAATTATTTTTTACTATATCTATTGTTGCCAGATCACCCCCTCGAATGTCCATGAGTGTTCGGTCGCCTCCTCCAATGAGCCCGGGATCTTTCAGTGAGCCTCTTGTGCCTTAGGGGCCTGCAAAAAGTCCCAGGGACCGAAGATTCCGGTGGGGACCCTCCGACGCTCATGTCAGTGCTCTGGATAACAGTCGTGAGCTTGAGGAAGCTCGAAAGAGAAAGAGAGAGAGAGCTCAGAGAAGAGCTCTCGGTGAGCAAGAATGAGCGTTTAGGAGTGTCGTTGTCCTTACCCGATCGGGGGTTCCTCTTACCCAATTTATAGATGCTTAGAGTTTGTCTGGCTTGAGTGGTTGAGGCTCCATAATGATGACTTTGATGGATGAAGTGTCAGAGCTGATGTCTATGAGGCATGGGGTGCTGCCACTTGTCAGAGCATTTAAAGTGATGGCAGCAATGGTAGAGCTTGCTTCCTTTTTGGATATGTCAGGGCTGCAGGCCAAGTCCCGTCAGAGTGTGTGGCTGCAGCTGGTTGGTGGGTCAAGTTCCGTCAAAGTGGGTGGCCACTTGATTTGACCACTGCAGCGAAGAGAGATAAAAAGTGGTGGAGTCTCATCACATCACGAGCCACACATCTGTCTGGGATGGAAGAGTTGGGAGTTGAAGCCAGCTGTCCCTTGTAGAGCGCTGATTATAGAGTGCTTGCATGGCACTGTTTATAACGAGGCCGAGCACTAGCCGAGGCCGAGGCCGAGATGGCCAAGGCCGAGGCTGAGGTGGCCGAGCACTGTTCATAGCCGAGGCCGAGGCTGAGGTGGCTGAGAAGAAGCTGGAGGCCAGGATGGGACGTCCGTGGCTGAGCCGAAGTGTCGAGGCAAGACGTCCGTGGTCGAGCTGGAGTGCTGAGGCAAGACGTCCGTGGTCGAGTTGGAGTGCTGAGGCGAGACGTTCGTGGCCAAGCTGGAGTGCCGGGACGAGGCCGACTTGGATGATGTACTGGGGCCGACTTGGATGATGTGCCAGGGTGAGGCCAACTTGGATGATGCGGGGGCAAGGCCGACTTGGATGATGTTCCAGGGTGAGGCCAACTTGGATGATGCCGAGGCGAGGCCGACTTGGATGATGTGTCGGGGCCGACTTGGATGATGTGTTGGGGCCGCCTTGGATGATGCCAGGGCGAGGCCGACTTGGATGATATGCCGTGGCCAACTTGAATGATGCCGAGGCGAGGCCGACTTGGATGATGTGTCGGGGCGACGGGAGCCGAGGGGAGCTTGACAGAAAGTCGAATGCTGAGGCGCACGAGGCAAAGGGGAAGACTCAAGGCTGAGGCCGTGCGAGGCCAAGGGAGCAGCCAAGTGCCGAGGGGAGCTCGGTGCTGGGAGCTGAGCCGAGGCCGAGTGGAAGAGCCGAGTGTCGAGGCTGTACGAAGCCGAGGGGGTAGCCGAGTGCCGAGGCCGTGCGAGGCAGAGGGGGCATCTGAGTGCCAAGGCCGTACGAGGTTGAGGGGGCAGCCGAGTGCCGAGGGGAGCTCAGTGCTGGGAGCTAAGGCCGACACTGAGTGGAAGCTGGCTCCATGCAGAGGAGAGAGAAAAGATGGCGGACGAAGGGAAGGCCGAGTTGCCAAGTCCGAATGCTGTTATTGTGGCCCATGGGGGCCCACTGGCCCCATCAGATGCCTCCCACACTCCTTGAGCTTATGTCGTGCATCAGCTAAGCGAAAGGAGTGTAGAGCTCTTCATCTTTGCTCTTGTCCTTTCATGCTTGCTTTAGTTCTGATTCCTTTCTAGTGGAGAGATCTTTTTTTTGCCTTGCTTTGGATAATTTTCGTCCGCTCATTGGCTAGCTGAGGGTAGCCAGCAATCCTCTCTTGACGCAGAGTTTGGAAGTGGATATCTGTCATCTATGAGTTGGAGAGTTGGTTTCTTCCAACCGTGAGTTGACTTTGGGTCTTCAACTTCTGACATGAAGTTTGGATGTGGGTGCCCATCAACATGCTGAGGCAGAGAGAAAGCCAATGAGGCCGCAATGATGCCGCTGAGGCAGAGACAGCCGTTGAAGCTGCAATGATACCGTTGAGGCAGAGAGGGCCGTTGAGGCTGCAATAATACCGCGGAGGCAGAGATAAAGCCGTTGAGGCTGAAATAATATTGTCGAAGCAGAAATAGAGCGTGGGGGCTGAAATAAAATTGCCTTGAGTGTTTGTGTGCTGGTCCAAGAGGTGACTCGAGTGGGTACGGGCTGTTAGGGATTTGAACCGACTCGGGGGCGTATCCTAGCCGGACCGAGTGGTATCCGTTAGCCGTGATGCCGCCGAGCTCCTTCAGAACCATCTCGGGTGTTTGTGTGCTGGTTTGGGAGGTGACTCAAGCGGGTACGGGCTGTTAGGGATTTGAGCCGACTCGGAGGCATATCCTAGCCGAGCCGAGTGGTATCCATTAACCGCTATGCCGCCGAGCTCCTCTGGAATCGTCTCGGGGGTTTTATGGCCGGCCCGAGGGATAACTCGAGGTCGCTGGAATCATAGGTCTTGAACCGCCATGGGGGTTTCGCGACCGGCCCAGGGGTGACCTTATGATCATAGGACCGTTGAGAGCCTTTTGAATGGTTGGTTTTGTCAGGTTTCCTGTAATGCATTCAGACACTGATGAAAAGAAACTTTCTCAAAGTGTAGTGTACTTAACTTTTTCGTAGCTATTTGCCTTTGCATCGTGTTTGGTGTCGAGGCCGTACAAGGCCGAGGAGAAAAGCCGAGGCCGAGCCACTTGGGAGTAGCCGTGGGGGCTCTATGTCCTGGCAATCGGGCTGAGGGAGCGTGCATGGCCGAGTGCCGAGGCGGAGGCCTGAGGCTGAGGCCGAGGCGGAAGCTCAAGGCCGAGGGGGAAAAGCCGAGGCCTTACGAGGCCAAGGAGAAAAGCTGAGGCCGAGGGAACAGGTCCGAGGCCGACCATGAGTTGAGGCCGAGCATGAGTTAAGGCCGAGGGGAACTTGGTGCCGAGGCCGAGGCCAACTGGGAATGAGAGGATCTACGAGGCCGAGGGGATCTCGATAACTTGCATGGCCGAGGGGGGCTCGGCAGCTTCCGGAGGAGCTTGAAGCAGCCGCGAGGACTCTATGACATGGCAGTCGGGCCGAGGGAGCATGCATGGCTGAGTGCCGAGGCGGAGGCTCGAGGCCGAGGCCGAGGCGGAAGCCCGAGGCCGAGGCGGAGGCGAAAGCTCGAGGCCGAGGCCGAGGCCGTATGAGGCCGAGGAGAAAAGCCGAGGCCGAGGGAACAGGTCTGAGGCCGAGCATGAGTTGAGGCCGAGGGGAACTAGGTGCCGAGGCCGACTGGGGCCGAGGGGATCTCGGCAACTTGTATAGCCAAGGGGGGCTCAGCAGCTTTCGGAGGAGCTTGGGTGCAGCCGCGGGGGCTCTATGATGTGGCAGTCGGGCTGAGGGAGCGTGCATGGCCGAGTGCCGGGTAGAGGCTCGAGGCCGAGGTCGAGGCGGAAGCTCGAGGCCGAGCCGAGGTGAAAGCTCGAGGCCGAGGGGGTGCCAGTTCCGAAGCTGAGGGCGAGGGAACCCCGAAGACCGAGGGGACCTCGTGTTGGGTTACGGAATGAAAAATCCCAATCTAATTGGAATAAAATTGCAGTGGAAACAAAATAAATTTATAACCCACCAAGAATCACATGCGTTTCATAAAAACCAAAAGAAGGATAAACAAAAATATTACCTTTTGTTATTACCTTTTGTTATTACCCTTTTAATCAGTATGTAATCCTTCTGTTCTTGTATTGGGCTTTCTCGGATCTTCAAAGGTGCTGCCTTTCAGAAAGACAATCATCCTCTACAAGTATCCACACACGAACGAACACCAAAATGGTTTTGAATGCTAGTTCAACCATTTCATTTTTCACAAAAATGAACCCATGTTTTTAACTCTCTGTTTTTTCATCTTTAAGGCAAAAGATATGACGCTTCAAAAACCCCAATTGACATGACCTTTCAAATGCCCCAATCGACGTGACCTTTCAAATGCCCCAATCGACGTTACCTTTCAAATGCCCCACAGACTCTAAAACGTATATATCAAACATATATACAAGCATGCTAGGAATTTTGGTTAACTAAGATTTTAATTGATATTTATTTAAAACTTCTTTTAAATAATAACAATTTAAATCCTTTCCTTACAAAATAAGGAATATATATTTTTAACCAAAAAAACTTTATGGATTATTTCCTTATCCAATAAGAAAATGTAACAATTTAATTTCTTGTCACAATTTAAATTACGAATTTAAATTTTCTCAAAATTAAACTCGAATCTAAATGACAACTAATTATTATTTATAATTTAAAATAATCTTATCATTTTAAATTATATAGAGAGTAACAAATCGTAACCATTATTGTCCGTTCTTAGTGTGCGATCCTATAGGTTCAATTAACGTTGGCAGTAGGCCTAAATCACATTTTGAACCTACAAGTCATAAGCGGCCTCTAGCAAGACATTATGACTACCCAAGTTAAATGAAAAGCTTATGTTCCGAGACAACCTTAAAGTAGCTATTAACATAATCCTTTTGTCACATGATATCTTGATAGAATATAAGGCATGGATAAAGTCAACCTTATATCTCTCTATCTTTAATTTCTCGAAACCCAATTAGACTGACTAAACAAATGATATTGATCTCCATCAATTCATTTGAGCATGGCCATGCATTCTCAGTCTCAATCATCGAGGGGCCCAGAGATATCTCTCTTATAATAAGAGGGACAAATTCCATCTTAATCACTCACATCTCACTACATGATTCTTATTATGTTCAATCATAATCTTTATAATCATACGGTTAAAGACAACATTTGATTATGTCAAAACATAATATTCCTCATGTTGAGAACTATGGCAATCTCAGGTCTAAGGATTTAATGACACAACTACTAGAGTTTAACTTATGACTTTGATCCATGTATTAATCTCAAGGCGGGTCTTGTCCAATATTTGTTCTCAACAAATACATATAAATTTGATTTGTATCTCATTCACATATTCATCCCATGAATATCAATCAAATTTTATACTAATCTTAATTTATTGTTATTCCCACAACAATAACCAATTAGTGACATTTAGAATAATTCATAATATTATTCAAGGATATTATTATATAATAAACATATAAATTATGATAATAGTAAATGTTCATAAATATTCAAAATACCATGTCCATACAATAGGCCTAGGGCACTATTACTAACACCTCGGAGGCCGAGGGGACCCTTCGCGCCTGCCCTTTTATGTCAACTTCAACTGTGATTCCTTAATGGTGAGAAAACCCCTGTCCTTTTGCGGTGCCTTGTGTAGACATCTTCATGCTTCCCATGACTAAAAGTTACCCATAAGGGTACTAATCAAGTTAAGAAATCAAAAATTAATATTCTAGTGCACAAATATGAATTGTTTAGCATGGAACAAAATGAAACTATCACATGCATGTACACTAGATTTACTTATATTGTAAATGGTTTAAAGAGTCTTGGTAAGACTTATACTAACTCTGAATTGGTACGCAAAATACTTAGGTCTCTTCCAAGATCATGGGAAGCGAAAGTAACTACCATCCAAGAAGTCAAAGACCTCAATGTTCTACCTTTGGAGGAGCTACTTGGATCCTTAATGACCCATGAATTGACCATGAAACAACATCAAGAGGAAGAGGTCAAAAAGAAAAGAACCATTGCTCTTAAGGTTGCAGAAAAAGAAACAAGCAGCAGGAAGGAAGAAGAGGAAGATGATGAGACAGCTCTCCTAGTTAAGAAATTTAAGAAATTTATGCAAAGAAGGAGACCCTTCCATAGGAGAAAGTTTGGAACAAAAATGGAAGGAGAAAGGAAGAAAGAGAAGGACAAAGAAAAAGAAAAAGAACCCTTAACATGTTATGAGTGTAAGAAGCCGGGGCATTTTCGATATGAATGTCCTCAACTAAAGAAGGGTTACAAGAAGAAGAAGAAGGCCTATGTTGCAACTTGGAGTTACAGTAAAGAGTCTTTATCTAAAGAAGAACAAAAAGAGGTTGCAAATATTTGCTTCATGGCAAACGATGACAACGAGGTAAGTTATGAAACCCCTTGTGATGATTTCACTTTTGATGAGTTATATGATGCTTTCAATGAACTAGTTAATGATTTCAAAAGTTTGAGAATTAAAAACAAATCTTTGAAAAATGAAAATCTAAATCTTGTCAAAGAAAAGGATAAACTAACTCATGAAGTTGAAAAACTGAAATCTGAAAATAAAATTTTGATAAAAAAAGAATCAATTTCCAATGAAAATGCTAGTTTAAAGAAAGAAATTGATAAATATAAAAAATTGTTGATAAATTTACATATAGTTCTGAAAAATTGAATTTGCTATTAAGTAATCAAAGAGCTATATTTGATAAAGCTGGATTATGTTATAGGCCTAACATGAAATAAAAGTTTGTTAAAAATTTCTTTATAAAGGAACAAGTTAAAAAAGATGTTTGTTATTACTGCAATAAGAAAGGATAAAGCTTATGAATGCAATTTTAGAAAAACTAATAAGAATTTAAATATTAAAGGAAAGAAAATATGGGTTCCAAAAGGAAAAATTTTTATTGCTACTAACCATGAAGGACCCAAGAAAGCTTGGGTACCTAAACATAAGACTTGATTATCTTGCAGGAGTGTCTTATGGCCAAAGGATCAAAACGAAAGTGGTATCTTGATAGTGGCTGCTCAAGGTACATGATGGGTGATAAGGATCAATTCATCACCCTTGAAGATAAAAGAGAGGAGTTGTTACTTTTGAAGATAATGGCAAAGGCCAAATTATGGGATTTGGTAAAATTCAAATAACTCCATCCATTTTTATAGAAAATGTTTTATATGTTGATTGGTTTAAAGTATAATCTAATTAGCATTAGCCAATTGTATGATAAGGTTTCAAAGTTTCATTTGAAGCTTTTATTTGCACTGTTTCTAATCCCATAAACAATAGCATTATATTTGTTGGTAAAAGAAATGGCAATGTGTACCTAATTAATTTAGACAATTTGTCTACTAGTAATCATTGCTTAGTTGCTGATAATGCTAGTGTAAATGAGATTGGATGGCTATGGCATCGTAGATTAGGTCATGCAAGCACACACCTAATTTCAAAATTAATTAGAATAGATTTAGTTAAAGGACTTCCAAAGTTAGATTTTAAAATAACAGAATTTGTGATGCATGTCAATTTGGAAAACAAACTAGAAATTCTTTCAAATCTAAAAATATTATTTCTACTTCTAGGCCACTTGAACTACTTCACATAGACCTTTTTGGACCTACTAGAATCACTAGTCTAGGAGAAAAGAAATATGGTCTTGTGATAGTATATGATTATTCTAGATTCACTTGGATATTTTTTTGGCTCACAAGGATGAGACTTTCTCAATACTTCTGAAATTCTTTAAGAAAGTCACAAATGAGAAAAACAACACCATAGTGTCTCTTAGAAGTGACCATAGCATAGAATTTGAAAATCATGAATTTAAAAATTTCTGTATTAAAAATGACATTCATCATAATTTCTCTGCACCTAAACACCCTAACAAAACGGAGTTGTAGAAAGAAAGAATAGGACTTTAGAAGACATGGCCCGTACCATGCTATGTAAAAGCCAACTCCCAAAGTACTTCTGGGCGGAAGCTATAAACACGACATGTTACATCCTTAATAGAGCTTTAATTAGGCCAATTCTTAAGAAAACTCCCTATGAACTATGGCATAATAGAAAACCTAATATTAGTTATTTTCATGCATTTGGTTGTGATGGTTTATTCATAATAATGGTAAGGACAATCTTAGGAAGTTTGATACAAAATCTGATGAAGGCATATTCTTAGGATATTCAACATCCAGTAAAGCCTATAGAGTATTTAACAAGAGGAACTTAATCGTAGAAGAAACTATTCATGTAGTTTTTGATGAATCTTTAGCATAAAGTTCTGAAAAGATTGATGATGAGGAAGATACAATTTTGCTTGAAAGAGATATTAAAAAGTTTAATATAGATGTATCTTCACATCATGAACAAGAAGCTAAAGATGATGACTCACCTAGGAATGATGTTATTGATACTACTCGTAATGATGTAGATTTGCCTAGAGATTGGAGATATGCTTATGGTCATCCTAAGAATTTAATCATAGGTGATCCATCTCAAGGTATAAGAACTAAATCATCAATGAGAAACATCAATAATCATCTTGCATTTGTGTCTCATATAGAACCTAAAACCATTGAAGAAGCTGAAAAAGATAGTAATTGGATGATAGCTATGCAAGAGGAATTAAATCAATTTACTAGAATAATGTGTGGTCCTTAGTTGATAGACCTAAAGGTCATTCTGTTATAGGATCTAAATGGGTATTTAGAAATAAATTAGATGAAAATGACATAGTAATTAGAAATAAAGCTAGATTAGTTGCTAAAGGATATAATCAAGAAGAAGGAATTGATTTTGATGAAACCTTTGCACCTGTAGCTAGATTAGAAGCAACTAGACTATTACTTGTATTTGCATGTCATATGAATATTAACTTATTTCAAATGGATGTTAAAAGTGCATTTTTAAATATTTTATAAATGAAAAAGTTTATGTAGAACAACCCTCAGGTTTTGAAGATCATGTTTTTAAATTACACAAAGCACTATATGGTTTAAAACAAGCACCCAGGGCTTGGTATGATAGATTAAGTAAATTTCTAATTGAAAATGATTGTTCTAGATGAAATGTTGATAAAATCCTATTTTTTTAAAAAAAAGATAAAGATTTATTGGTAGTACAAATTTATGCAGATGATATTGTATTCGGTGCTACTAATAATCTTTTGTGTCAAGAATTTGCTAAGTTAATGCAGGGTGAATTCGAGATGAGCATGATGGGAGAACTCAACTTCTTCCTTGGACTCCAAATCAAACAAGAAAAAGAGGGAATCTTCATCAACCAAACAAAGTACACAAAAGAAATTCTCGAAAAGTTTGGTATGGAACAAGTCAAACCTCTCGGAACACCAATGAGTCCTTCATGCAAGTTAGATAAAGATGAAGATGGTAAGCCTGTTGATAAAAAATATTATAGAGGTATAATCGGTTCACTACTTTATTTAACAGCTAGTAGATCAGATATCATGTTTGCAGTATGCTTATGTGCACGATATCAATCTGAACCTAAAGAATCTCACTTAATTGCAGTAAAAAGAATACTTAGATATCTAAATGGAACTAAAAATGTAGGATTATGGTATTCTAGAGACTCAACATTAAATTTGATTGCTTATACTGATTTTGATTATGCTGGTTGTAAATTAGATAGAAAGAGTACAAGTGGTGCATGCCAATTTTTAGGAAGTAACTTAATCTCTTGGTTTAGCAAAAAGCAAAATTCGGTTGCATTATCAACTGCTGAGACTGAATATATTGCAGCTGGAAGTTGCTGTGCTCAAATCCTTTGGATTAAGCGACAACTTGAAGATTATGGTATAACACTTAATAAAACATAATTAGATATGATAACACTAGTGCAATCAATTTAATAAGAATCCAATCCAACATTCAAGAACTAAACATATTGAAATTAGATATCATTTTGTCAGAGAACATGTAGCTAATAATAACATTTGTCTTGATTATATTTGTACTGAGGAATAATTAGCTGACATTTTTACAAAATCCTTAAGTGAAGAAAGATTTTGTTATCTTAGAGGAGAATTAGGAGTTTGTGATCATTGGAATGAATTTTAAATCTCCTAGAAATGATTATCTAGAATTCAATCATTTTTTCTAATTTTCATATAATTTTAAGGATGATTTATCTAGATATTTGAATCCATTGATTCATCACATTCCAAAGTTGATTTAGCCAAAATTTGATGTCAATCCGGACAAGTTTCAGATCCTTTGAAACTTTTTTTTTTTCTGAAACTGTCTTAGAGCCGACTCCTCTGGTATCGGAGTCGACTCCAGTTTTGTCTGAGACTTTGGAGCCGACACTTGCTTTTCCAGAGTCAACTCCACTTCGGGCGCTGACTGTGTTAGCGACCTGGAGCCGACACTTCGCTTTGCGGGAGTCGACTCCAAGTGGTCCCAGGTTGACTTATTTAGGGCAGAGTCGACACCTTTCCTATTCTAATCATCTCCTAATGTTTCCAAACTCTTCCAAACTCATCCCAAAACCCTAAATTTCTTAAATTAGCCTCTCCATAGCACTTAATGGCACCCAAGCATAGAGGATCATTGTTTGGAGGTAGAGTGATGACGGGGAAGCGTACGGCAAGGCATCCGGCGCGTGAACCTACTCCGAATTCATCCTCCAGCTCAACCGTATCCACTCCTAGTGCTATACCTAGCCCCTCCTCACCACAAATTGATACCCTAGCCGGCCGAATCATCACTATGGGAAGGAAAGTATATTTTAATTTTTTCAAGGCCGAGGGTTTTGCTATTGGGCGACAAATCAAGGAGCTCGATTGGAAAAAGGTATATTCCTTAGATGTTCCCACATATCCGGCTCTAGTCAAAGAATTTTACTTCAATTTGTTAAGAGGAGATGAAGGATTAGTCGGTATGGTTAGAGAAAGAAGAATCCATCTCACATCCAAAATTTTAGGTAATCTTTTGGAAATCCCTGTTGTAGGATTAATTGCTAACAGTCATAGTGACCGGGCTAGTGCTTTGACAAGGATGTTAGGAAGAGATTTTACTGAGTTTGAGGAAGTTAGGGCAAACCAGTTGCCCCTTGAGCTTAGACTTTTACATAATATATTGTAGGATCTTGTTTCCTAAAACTGGTAGGTTTGAGTATGTCTCAGAGCGAGACAGTGATTATGGACAGTGTTCTGACGAGTCAACCAATTAACCTAGCAGGTATGATGATTTGGTACATGGCTGAGGCCAGGAACAAGAAAAGATCGACCTTGCCTTATGGAATGATCCTGACCATGACATTCAAAAGTCAAGGAGTTATTATTTCTGATAGTGAGCCCATGAAAAACCTTAGGAACACAGATTATTACAGCTTGGCTACAGTGATAGGATGGGATTCGTGAAGGTAGATGGCAGATGGGAAAGAAAATGACTTCTGGATGAGAGAGCAGTTGATATTGGAGCCACTGCACCATCAGGGGCAGGTCTATCAGTGAGGCATTCATTACCAGAGCCTAGCAGATCATTACCACCACCGGTACCTACTCCAGTTACTGCACCTGTACCATTGCCTATTTCTTCTGCTAGTTTTTCTAGTGTTCAGTTAGAGCAGCTTAAGGAGTTATTTGGAATTTATGAAGAAAGAATGAAGATTGAATTAGATAGTAGATTGCTTAGTATAAAAGAAATGTGTTACTCTTTGGAAGACAAAATTAGAAGCATTGAGTCATCCCTTGGATCATCTTCAGAAGCCTTGAAGGCAGAGTTAATACAAATATTTGAAAATATCAAGGACATAGGAGGAGACTCAGATATATATTCAAAATGCAATGCAGAATTACAAGAGAAAATTACAGTGGAATCTGCATTTATTGATAAAAGATTGAATGATTTTATCAAGATTCAAAGTGAAGGAATGGGAAAGATTCTTGAAGAGCTCAAAAGACTTATTAGATTTTGATGTTTTTAGCTTGATGTTTGATTTGCTTTTGATGTAATTAGAATTTGATGTTTAGGTTAATATATTTTGATGTTTTGATGTAATTGAAGTAACATTTTGTTATAGTTGAATGATATATGAAAGCAATTGTGATGTAATGTTTTGATACTTTAATGAATATTATATTTGCTATCTTTGAACTTTGATATTGAGTGACTTGGATTGAATTTTGATTCACTTAATGTTTAATGCATTGATCTATACTATTTGCAACTTCTTAACCTTTTTGTTGATTAAAAAAAGGGGAAGAAGTAAATAATATTTGTATATGCATAAAAGTTATAATTGAATGTACAATGGGGAGAAGATAATAAAGAGAATGATACTTAAGAATAATACTTCAATGATACATTTTGTTCAAATGAATTCAAGATATGTATGAAGATTCAATAAACTTAACATATGCATAAATTTAGTGGGAGCTACCTCATTAAGGGGGAGCTTAACTTTTATTTTAAATTGAGTAGTAATTATGCATCAATTGCTTATGCATATACTCAGTGTTTTTGTCATCATCAAAAAGGGGAAGATTGTTGAAAAAATTATTGAGAAATTATTTACCCAATTATTGATTTTGATGATTAACAAAAGCCATGAGTATATTCATTGTGTTTCTGATAAATTTGATAAGTGTTTCAGGTATTAAGATTGGTTGTTTATTCAAATGATACTTAGGAATCAGTTTTGAACTGAGTTTAAATAGAATTTATTTAAGTTCAGAACTTGTAGCCGATACCTAGAACCATTAGAGCTGACTCCAAAGTGTATCAGAGCAGTTATATATTTTCGACACTGTTCAGAGTCGATACCTGGAGTTTCAGAGCCGACACCTGAGGTTTCGGAGCCAACACATGAATAGGTGGAGCCGACTCTAACCTGAGATACAGAGAGTCTATTTTCTGCTTCAGTAGCCGGAGTTGACACATGGATTTCGGGACCGACTCCAACCTGAGAATAGAGACTGTGTTTTTCGGAGCATTTTTCGGAGTCAACACATCAGTTTTCGGGAGCCGACTCCAGTCTAAGGGGAGTCGACACTTTGTAAAGTCAGAGCCGACTCCTCATCGAATCAACTTTTTTGCTATTAATGGAAATATGATCTGGAGCCGACACATGAAAAGTTGGAGCTGACTCCAACCTATAAGAAACAATTTTCAAAAGTGCCATATCAGCTCTAACGGTAACATTTCTTCACCTCACCCCCAACGGATCTATTTCTTTACGTGAGGAAGCAATCCACCTACCCTGTAACGGCTACTTTCTCACCTAATCTCTATATAAAGAAGAGATTCATCTGTTTGAAAAAGAAGAACAGAAAATCAAGAAAATAGTGGAAAAATCGAGAGAATTTGAAAAGAAAGAGGGAAAGAAAAATCTCTGAGTTCACGCTCATTTCAAGAGAGAATCAAGAACAAGCCAAAAGCTTCAAATAATTTAAGTTCAAAGGATTCTCAAAGAAGGAAAGGAGAAAAGCCAAAAAGCCCTAATTCCTCAAGTTCTCTTTAAAGCTTCGTCTTCAAGAATCAGAGCTACATCTTGATTCAACCAGTCAAAGAGAGGAGGAAAAGAAGAAAAGAAGAAAAGTTCACATCAATCTTGCTTCAATCAGGCTTTTCCAACCTTTATTCATTTATATTGCATATTTGCTCATTTAAGGAGCTTTAAAATTGATGTAAAATATTTATTGAATTGTTGTTTGCTAATTCAATCAGGGGATTGAATTAGCTGAGGTTGTTAACCTCGGGATAAGCTAAGTATATCTTACATTGGGTTTTGTGGTGGTGAACCCGGGAAAACCAGCTGGGTTCGTTGTGACCCCGTGTAAAACAACAAGTTAGAGTTGTGAGCTTGTAAAACAACTCAACTGTAATCTGGGTGATTATAGTGTGGACCCAAGAGTTGCTTGGGAGTGGACATAGGTGTTGGTTACACCGAACCACTATAAATTTTTTGTGTTTGTCGTGCTTGCCTCTATCTCTCTCTCTCTCTCATTGTGCTTTACATTGTTGCATTAATTTGCTAGTTAACTTAATTGGTTTTAAGTTTTAATTGTTAAATTTTTTAAAGAATCCAATTCACCCCCTCCCCTCTTGGGTTGCCATCTGGGCCATCAATGAGCCCGAGTTGCACCCCTAGTACCTAGCAAGAGGGGGAACATCAAAGTGTTGAAGGGTTGCTCTGCCTAGCGGATGCGCCCTAGATGACCAAGCCTTGAACCCACGGATCTGCGGCCAAGTATCCGCTGTCCTGAATGATGATCGTCTTGAATCCTGAATTCGTGGCTATTGAGGGATCTGCGAGATCACCATACAAGGGTTAAAGAATTATAGAAAAATTTAGAATAGAGGCAAAGAGAAAAGGAAGGAGTAGAGAAAAGGAGAGGGCGGCCAAGGTTTCTCCTGGAGACTTAAGATGTTGGCACGTGCAGGAGGAGCGAAACAAGAGTACCAGAGAACTAACTAACAAAAATCACAATAACTCAAAACTTAGATTGATTGATTAATAATAAAGATACATCATTCATACAAGAGGGTCTTTTTTATAGAGCAAGAGACTTGGGGCCCAAGAAAATACAGATATGGAAAGAGAGAAAAAAAAAAAAGGCGCCATAATCAAATTTGGCATGAAATCTGCAGTGTCCAAATGAGGTAGGTGATTTTCTAGATATGATTGAGATGCAATCAGTGGCAGTTTAATTTGGCGTGAAATCGGCATCATCCAGATAAGGAAAATAATCATCCAGATCGAGAAGGTTGCGTGCTCTGCTAGGTGGCATGTGGGCTGCTTGAAGTAGGTGTGGCACTAACTTGAATTTAGCAGCTGCTCTGTCTGACTGTGATGGTCTTGTCTTCTGCTTCAATACTGATGTCTCCACTTGTAAGCTAATGAACTTACTACAGGACTCACATTAAAATAAACTGAACTAAATAAGACTCAATTTAGAATAAAATGAACTGGATGGGACTCAAAATAAACTAAACTTTATTTCCCAACTCAAGACTTGAATCATAACTAATCAGATATCCACAGAGGGTTAAGAATCCTCTTCATGATCCTAGTGCCCGCACCAATTCTTTTGGAGTGGGAAGAACTCGACCCCATCGAGTATGGGTCATTCTAGCTCTGGTATCTCTCTAGTAGGTCTGGGTCGAGGTGTTGCAAGTCCTCTTGAGTAATCCATGAATCGTCAGATTCGAGGCGACCCTGCCATCGGACCAAGTAGCGTTGATAACTGCGGTTCCGGGTTGTAATGGCTTGATCATCTAGGATATGCTCGATCTGCTCTCCTCGCTCAGGTAAAATTGATGGTGGACACTTTTGGGTAGGTTCGCTCATGAAAGGAGGGTTAGGTCCAAAGTACTCACTAGGAATCGCTGCCGGTTCCTTATATTCTACTAGGTCTGCAATATTGAAGGTAAAGCTAATGCCCCAATCTGAGGGCAGATCTAGCACATAGGAATTGGGTCCTACCTTCTCTATTATTTTAAAGGGACCAGCTCCGCGAGCATGAAGTTTCTTAACGGTCCCTAATGGGAACTGTTCAGGCCTAATCTTAGCCATGACATAATCCCCTACACCGAACTCTTTGGTTATTCTTCGGGAGTTAGCCAGTCTTTTATAAGTTTCATTACTTAGATTTATTTTCTAGCTAATGTCCTTATGTAAGTCTTTGATATGCTGTGCAAATGCTTGTGCAGACTCTGAGACTCGTGTGTGGAGGGGTAAAGGAATTAGATCAAGTGGACGATTAGGCTTGTACCCATGGACTATCTCAAATGGACTCTTGCTCGTGGACCTGTTCACTGAGCTATTGTAGGCGAACTCTGCATGAGGCAGTAATAAATCCCACATTCCTAGGTGTTCGCCTATAAGGCACCTAAGAAGGTTTCCTAGACTACGGTTTACCACTTCAGTTTGTCCATTCGTTTGGGGGTGAAAGGCTGTGAAAAAATTAAGTTTGGTTCGTAATAGATGCCATAGCATTTTTCAAAAGTAGCTGGTGAACCTAACATCCCTATCAGAAACAATGGTCTTAAGTAGGCCATGGAGCTTGACCACACTGTCTAAGAAAAGTCGGGCTACCCTAGACGCGTTAAAGGTTTGCGAACAAGGGATGAAATGAGCCATCTTAGAGAACCTATCGACCACTACAAAGATGGAGTCGTGCGTCTTCTGGGTTTTAGGTAATCATAGAATGAAGTCCATACTGAGGTCTTGCCAAGAACGATCAGGCACTGGCAAAGGAGTATATAGACCGGTGTTCTGCTTCTGCTATTTTGCCATGGCACAAGTTCGACATCGGGCTATTATTAGGACAACGAGCCTTTTTAATCCTGACCAGTAAAATTGGTCCTCTATCATTAGAATAGTCTTATCTCTTCCAAAATGACCAGCTAATCCCCCAGCATGCGTTTCCCAGACTAGGAATTCTATAAGTAACGTCCTAGGGATACAAAGTCTATTGCCCCTAAAAAGGTAACCATCCTGGATGGTATAATCTCCACTGGTACTGGATGGCCCTAGCCGAAGGATCTTATAAATTTTACCAAAGTCATGACAGGTCTCATACCCATCTTTTATCCGATCGAACCCTATAACTTCAGTGCTAACAGTACTCAACAACAAAGACTTCGGCTTAGGGCATATGCTACCTTGTTTTCTATACCAGCACGGTGTTTCAGGACAAAAGTGTATGCCTGAATGTATTCAACCCATTTGCCGTGCTTAAAATTTAGCTTCTTTTGGGAGTTCGAAAATCGGAGTGCTTCATGATCAGAAAATAAGACAAACTCCTGCGGTAGTAAGTAATGTCTCCAATACTTAAGGGCTTGTACTACCACATAGAATTCCTTATCATAGGTAGAATATGTAAGTTTAGCTTCATTTAGTTTTTCACTAAAGAAAACTATGGGGTAATTTTCTTGGCTTAACACTCCACCTATGCCTACTCCTGACGCGTCGCACGCAACATCAAACACCTTAGAAAAGTCTGGAAGTCTAAGTATGTGTGCATGAGTCATCCTATCCTTAAGCTCTAGGAAGGCCTTATTAGCTGACTTAGTCCACTCAAAATTATCCTTCCTAATACAATCAGTGATGGGTGCGACGATGGTGCTAAATCCTCTAATGAATCTCCTGTAAAAGGTTGTTAGGCCATGGAAGCTGTGGACATCGTGGACGTTCATGGGTACCGGCCACTCTACGACCGACCTAACCTTTTCAGGATCCACTGAAACACCTTCTGGGGTTACCACAAAACCTAGAAAGATAACCCTATGCATCATGAAATCACACCTCTTAAGGTTTGCATATAGGCTATTCTCTCTAAGGGTCTGACAGATTAATCTGAGATGGTTAAGATGATCTCTTTGGTCTTGCTATAAATTAATATATCATCAAAATAGACCACTAAGAATTTTTCTGTGTACTCTTTCAGGACCTGGGTCATGATTCTCATGAATGTGCTAGGTGCGTTTGACAACCCAAAAGGCAACACGACCCACTCAAACAGACCATCTATAGTCTTAAATGCAGTCTTTTACTCATCCCCTGGTCTAATTCTAACCTGATGGTAGCCACTCTTAAGGTCTATTTTGGAAAAGATAGTGGCACCCGTCATCATGTCCAACATGTCATCTAGTCTGGGGATAGGGAACCTATACTAGATAGTGATTTTGTTGATGGCCCTACTGTCCATGCACATTCTCCAGGTACCATCCTTCTTAGGAGTTAATAGTGCAGGAATTGCACAAGGACTTAAGCTCTCCCTAATGAAACCTTTCCTAAGTAATTCTCCCACTTATTTTTGTAGTTCTTGATGCTCAGTGGGGTTCATCCTATAATGGGGAAGGTTTGGGAGGGTGGATCCTGGGATCAGGTCAATGGCATGTTGGATGTTTCTCAGGGGTGGTAACTGATCAGGCAATTCTTCAGGGAAGACATCCTTAAACTCCTCTAGAATCTCAATTACTTCTGGGGGTTGTTCCTTTTGGACTGATTCATAGATCTCTTTAGTGGTCAAAATCCAAACAGGATTACCCTCAGTGATGTCCTTTTCTAATTCCTTAGCTTTAATTAGATTAACTCTTGGCTTGCTATCCTTAAGGTTGCTAGATCCTTTCTTGATTGGGTCCCTAGGTGGAGTTGGATGTATCATATATTTGTTCCCATTGTGTTTAAAAGAGCAGATGTTGGATCGACCAAATAAGGTGGCATCGTGATAGTAAAGCCAAGGTCGACCTAATATAATACTACTAACACCCATAGGAATTACATCGCACCAGACCTTTTCCTCATAATTTTGCAATTTAATTAGAATTTGGCATCTGGACTTGATTGGGATAGAGGTGAAATTTACCCACGAGACCTTATAGGGATTAGGATGGGGAACTGTGGTCAATCCTAATGACTTAACTGTATTGGTAGAGATGGCATTGACACAACTCCCTCTATGCACTATGATCTTGAGCACCTTATCCCCTATCTTAACAAAAGTCTATAGGATGTTAGTCCTACGCCAATCTTCCTGGTCCTTAGTTTGAGTCTAGGTCAAGATACATCTAACACTCCTAGTAGGTTTTCAGACTCAAATGTTTCCTCCTCTCCATCATACTCATCTATCAGATGGGTATCAGCCTCATAGACTTCTCCCTCAGGCTCAACTAGGGACTCGGATTCAGTCTCAGGTAACTCATCTATATGAAGGGATCTGACTGGGCACTGGCTGATCATATGTCCCACTTTGTTGCATCTAAAGCATTTGATCTGAGGGTTGAAATTTCTTTGGACCTCTACAGATTTGCCCTTATCTTCTCTATCGGTATAGGGGTACTATTCTAGGATCGACTCAACTCAGTTCGGCTTGTACTGGGTTGGCTAGTGTTGGGTTGACTCGGGAAAGTTTGGCGGGGGTCTGAGTACTGGGTAGGTTTGGGATGACTAGGATAGGCCTGGCTAGATCCTGGATTTGGGCTAGGGCTCTTGGTAGCCTCTGATCTACGATAGGGTGGTCCTCTCTGAAAACGTTCATAATCCCTAGCAACTTGGTAAGCTTCTTCTAAATCGTGTACCCTTCTTAGATAGAGTTCTTTTTGAATATCTGCTCTCAGGCCATACCTAAACTTGGATAGGGTGACTTTCTCAGACTGAACAATATTACACCTCATGGTATACTCTTGGAATGTAGCAATGTATTCATTCACAGTTTTACTATCCTGAATTAATCCCTGCCACTGGTCCAATAGGCTTTGTTCATATGATATGGGGACATAATTGGACCTAAGTCTAGCCTTCATGGCATGCCAGGTGACTATGGGGTCTCTTCCCTCTAATAATTGCCTTCGCTCTAAAGTGGCCCAGTATAACCTAGCTTGTCATACTAACTTGAGTTTGGCAAACTTAAACTTACGCTCTTCAGACATGTCGTACTAGTCAAAGTACTGGTCCATCCCTTCCTCCCAATCTAGGTAGTCCTTAGGGTCCATAGAGCCATCGAAAGTAGGTGATTCAAGTCTCAAACTTCTAAAGGCTCTTTCTTCTTGGTCTATTGCCTCATGATTAGGTCTCCTAGGAAGGACATCTAGGACTGGATCAGGTCGAAGTGGTCTCCTAGGGTTTGGCTTTATGTAGAGGTCAGGTTGTTGGGCTCTCCTAGGATGAGGTTGGGTCTCATGATCAAACTCAGTGTGGGGCTCACGGGCTTCTTCTAGGATGCCCAACCTAGTTTCGACTTGATCGAACCTGGACCCTAATCTAGCCTCAGATTGCTTGATGTCTTGGTTCATTCGGGCTAGTTGTTTAGTGATGATCCTTAAGTGATCATCAATGTTTTGATTAGCCATGGGTTCAGCCTGTAATGGAGGTGGTGACGGGCAAAAAGATGCTCCTGATCTAGTGCACATGCAAGCACAATCAAGCATACAAGACTCAGACTGACTTGAACTACGGTATGCTAGACCTAGTCATCCAAAGTAAAGGATTTGGCTTAATGCAAGCCAATCTAACAGTAACTCTTCAATTGGCCAGTTGGGACAGGTGGAAGGGAGGAGGCTCGTTCCGCAAATTGCAGGTGCCTAATTAGAATAACCCCAACATCTGCTTAAGTCGTTTGACATTTGACCTCCCTTCTAGACACCAATTTCAGAGTACACGCCAGATTGATTTGTACTAGTCTCCTCCAGTACACTAAACCGACTGTTGATGTCCCTAGCCCTCTAGGGCAAATGTCAATTAAGTTGTTACTCAGTTTTAGATTAGAGGCTTGGGATCGGAATGCACGGTGGTTGTTTTGGGCCAAGGAAGGGGTCTCAATCCCTCCCTTATCTGACATCAATGAAAGCCCTAAGAGTAATTTAATGCAGATGAATGACATGTAAAACACAAACCCTAATCCAAAAATTTATAAATAGCAATAAATCTCAGAATTTTTTTCCACATATTAAATTAAATCCTCAAAAATTAACAAAAATACCTTTAATTATATCGAATCCAGAGAAATAAATTTTGTAATATTTTTTTTTGATGTGTATTCAGCCAGAAATAATTCGATTAACAAAATCTCAAAAATTTTTATATTTTTATATATGAGTAATCAGGCATGCAATTAATTCACAGATTGAATTAAATGCTCAAAAAATAAAAAAAATACTTTAAATTATAACGAATATAGAGAAATAAATTTTGTAATTTTTTGATGTATATGCAGACAGAAACAATTTAATTAACAAATGATATACTGATAATAACGTGAATTAAAATTAAGCCCTAACTATGCTCTGATACCAAACTGATGCAGGATCGATTTGCATGCAAGTAATTTTTTTTTTTTTTTAACGATTAATGATTGTAGTTGATTATTCTCCCAAAGTAATAGCCTAAGAGGGATTCAAAAAAATTCATAGTAAATCCACACGCGAAACAGTTCCTAGAAAAAATAAAGAAGAAGGACCGCCGAGGCTATGAAGCCCCGGTAGGGCTTGCTCTCCTACAATAAAGTTACTAGTAGATTAAATGGGTGTACCTGGAAAGAGGGGAAAGATCAAAGTGTTGAAGGGGTTGCTCTGCCTAGCGGATGATCCCTAGATGACCAAGCCTTGAGCCCATGGATCTGCGGCCAAGTATCCGCTGTCCTGGATGACGATCGCCTTGAATCCTCGATTCGTGGCTACTGAGGGATCTGCAAGATCACCATACAAGGGTTAAAGAATCATAGAAAATTTAGAATAGAGGCAAGAGACAAGGAAGGAGTAGAGAAAAGGAGAGGGCAACCAAGGTTTCTCCTGGAGACTTGGGATGTTGGCACGCGCAGGAGGGGGGAAACAAGAGCACCAGAGAACCAACTAACAAAAATCACAATAACTCAAAACTTGGATTGATTGATTAATAATAAAAGATACATCATTCATACAAGAGGGTCTCTTTTATAGAGCAAGAGACTTGGGGCCCAAGAAAATACAGATATGGAAAGAGAAAAGAAAAAAAGGTGCCCTAATCAAATTTGGCATGAAATCTACAGCGTCCAGATGAGGCAGGTGATCTTCTAGATATGATTGAGATGCAATCAGTGGCAGCTCAATTTGGCGTGAAATCGGCATCGACCAGATGAGAAAAATGATCATCCAGATCGGGAAGGTTGCTTGCTCTGCTAGGTGGCATGTGGGCTACTTGAAGTAGGTGTGACACCAACTTGAATTTAGCAGTTGCTCTGTCTGACTGTGATGGCCTTATCTTCTGCTCTAATACTGATGTCTCCTCTTGTAAGCTGATGAACTTACTATAGGACTCACATTAAAATAAACTGAACTGGATATGACTCAATTTAGAATAAAATAAACTGGACGGGAATCAAAATAAACTAAACTTTATTTTCCAACTCAAGAGTTGAATCATAACTAATCAGATATTCACAGAGGGTTAAGAATCTTCTGCTTGATCTTGGTGCCTGCACCAGAGATCTCTCACCGGATGGATGGTGGATGGCTTGAGCGACAACTAAAGGAGCAGCATGGGCTCTTGTTTGTTGCTGTGAGGCCATGAAATATCGCTCCCGTAGCTTTTGGGCAGCTGCCATGGATGTTTGGACTTGCAGGGTGAGGGTGGCAAGCTATTTTGCTTGAATGTCCTGAACTGGTGGTGATGGTAGAATAGAGAGATGGCCTCCTACTGCTCAGCTCGTTGAGGGTGCTCCCCCAGCATAACTGGTGGAAGCTTCCATTATTGTCATAGAGGGAGTGAGAGCTTGTAGCTTTGTGTCACAGAACTCTGCTTTCTCCCTTACCTGGCATGCCAATCTGTTGTTGCCAGATCACCCCCCTCGAATGTCTGCGAGCGTCTGGTCGCCTCCTCCAGCTAGTCCGGGATCTTTCAACGAGCCTCTTGCACCTGGGGGCCTGTAAAAAGTCTCGGGGACTAAAGATTCCGGCGGGGACCCTCCGACGCTCAAGTCAATGCACTGGGCAACAGCCGTGAGCTTGAGGAAGCTCGAAAGAGAAAGAGAGAGAGAGCTCAGAGAAAAGCTCTCTATGAACAAGAATGAGCGTTTAGGAGTGTTGTTGTCCTTACCCAGTTGGGGGTCCCTCTTACCCAATTTATAGATGCTTAGAGTTTGTCTGGCTTGAGTGGTTGAGGCTCCATAATAATGACTTTGATGGGTGAAGTGTCAGAGCTGATGTCTATGAGGCATGGGGTGCTACCACTTGTCAGAGCATTTAAGGTGATGGAAGCAATGGTAGAGCTTGCTTCCTTCTTGGATATGTCAGGGCTGCAGGCCAAGTCCTGTTAGAGTGGGTGGCTGCAGCTGGTTGGTGGTCAAGTTCTGTCAAAGTGGATGGCCACTTGATTTGACCGCTGCAGGGAAGAGAGATAAAAGGTGGTGGAGTCTCATCACCATCATGAGCCACACATCCGTCTGGGATGGAAGAGTTGGGAGTTGAAGCTAGCTGTCCCTTGTAGAGCGCTGATTATAGAGTGCTTGCATGGCATTGTTCATAATGAGTCCAAGAACTGTTCAAGGCCGAGACCGAGACTGAGATGGCCGAGGCCGAGGCTGAGGTGGCTGAGTACTATTCATGGCCGAGGCCGAGGCTGAGATGGCCGAGACCGAGGCTGAGGTGGCCGAGCACTGTTCATGGCCGAGGCCGAGGCTGAGGTGGTCGGGAAGAAGTCGGGTGGCTGGGACAGTCATCCAGAGGCTAAGGGGGATGAGGCCGAGGCTGAGGTGGCCGAGAAGAAGCTGGAGGCCGGGACGGGACGTCCGTGGCCGAGCCGGAGTGCCGAGGCGAGACATCCGTGGCCGAGCTGGAGTGCCGGGGTGAGACATCCGAGCTGGAGTGCACATGCGAGACGTCTGTGGCCGAGCTGGAGTGCCGGGACGAGGCCGACTTGGATGATGTGCCGGGGCCGACTTGGATGATGCCGGGGCAAGGCCAACTTGGATGATGTGCCGGAGCCGACTTGGATGATGCCGGGGCGAGGCTGACTTGGATGATGCCGGGGTGAGGCCGACATGGATGATGCCGGGGCGAGGCCGACTTGGATGATGTGTTGGGGCCGACGGGAGCCGACGGGAGCTCGGCAGAAAGTCGAATGCCGAGGCCGCACGAGGCCGAGGGAAAGACCCGAGGCCGAGGCCGTGCGAGGCCGAGGGAGCAGCGGAGTGCCGAGGGGAGCTCGGTGCTGGGAGATGAGCCAAGGCCGAGTGGAAGAGCCGAGGCCGTACGAAGCCGAGGGGACAGCCGAGTGCGGAGGCCGTACGAGGCCGAGGGGGCAGCCGAGTGCCGAGAGGAGCTCGGTGCTGGGAGCTGAGGCCGATATCGAATGGAAGCTGGCTCCATGCGGAGGAGAGAAAAAAGGTGATGGACAGAGGAAAGGCCGAGTTGCCAAGTCCGAATGCTATCATTGTGGCCCATGGGAGCCCACTGGCCCCATCAATATCTATGATTGCTTATTTTTCATGTGGCTTAACGAACCATGGATGTATGCATATGCGTGTGCATGCAATGCATATAAGCTACATATCTCAACCGACACCGGCCTAGGCTAAGCATACATATGATGCACGGCAAAATATGCCTCCATATATGAACAAGCTGCAGGTGCTTAGATGACTCGATCTATTTTCCTTTTTCTTTAACGCAAATTTATTCATTTTTCTTATCGATCTATTGTTAGCAACTACTATAATCGCTACTTTTGAATATATTATATTATAATGTGCTATTGCAATAACAATTATCATAGAAATTATTATAATTACAATTATATTATATTTATTATTGTAATTATAATAATTTTTCTGCATCTCGACACGGGCAGGGCTGCGCTGGAGCTGGATCAGCAGTCCGTACTCTTCTTCCGTACGTGTTGCCGCCTTCTCCGGCCTCTCTGCACGCGTGCCAAGCACGGCTTCTAATTTCTTCAGGCAATGCTACAATATTGACTCAGAAACATATGACTCGTCGCTCAGGCGCCTTGCACCGATGAAGGTGCTTCATTCGAAGGCACACCGCAGACTTCTTATTATATTTTTAAAATTAATTTTGAAGAAACTAAATGAAATAAATTAGATACTTAAGAGCTTGTTATTTAGCCCTGAACCTTACGGTCGATGTACCATTGACGGCAATATTACGCTTGGGGACGCTGGTTTCGATCTATGACCAGATAGCGTGCCCCATATTCTATTATGTCAATATCAAATCTAAAGATCTTTTAGGTAGTGTTTGAAATAGGGGATAAAAAGAAATATTCCCTGGATATTCATCTTATTCCCAAAAGTTATAACTATAAGGGATAGCTGGAAATAAATTAACTAAAGGGATAATCTATGGTTAACCATGGGATATCCCCTCAATTTATTCCCTAAAGAATGCAGAAATAGCTGGTTATCCCTTCAAATAAAAGTAAAAAAAAGTTATCGATTTACCTTTTTGCATTTGATATGATCAATGAGATAGTCAAGGGATATCCCTAGGGATAACCAGGGGATAAACTCTATCACGTACACTTATCCATGGATACTATTTTTTCTATCAAACACTACCTTAATCATGAAAAAAAAGAGAGAAAGGACTAAAGAAAAATTAAGATAATTAGGTAGTGTTTGAAATAGGGGATAAGAGGGAATACCCTCTTATTCCCAAAAGCCATAATTATAAGGGATAGTTGGGAATAAAGTTAACCAAAGAAATAATCCATGGTTAACCATGGGATATCCCCTCAATTTATTCTCTAGAAAATGCAGGAATAGCTGGTTATCCCTCCAAATAAGAGTAAAAAAAAATTATCCCATGGATTTACCTTTAATGCTGCTGAAATTCGTCCTCCGACTCGGACGCGATCGAGCTTCAGAGTGGGTTCCCTCTTGAGCGGACTTGCAAAACAGTCCTCACACGAGAGGTGTTGGGGGTGGCCCTCTGCGGAAGACCCTCCGACGCTCAAGTCAGCGGAGATCAGCGATCAACAAATATGAAGAGAAGGCTCTCGCTGAAGAGTCTCTCCAGGGTGGCCCTTCGAAAGCTCTAAGCAGAGCGTTAATAGCGAGAAAGGGTGAGCAGAGGTAGATGAAGAGTGAGCGAGTAAGTAAGTGCGCATACCTGAGAAGTCGAAGACGGTCGTATTTATAGAGGATCACCTGATTCCTTAGAGGCGACGTGGGTCCGAAAGTCGTTAGGATTCGAATCCAGTTTGTTATGAGGTCGGTAAGATTCGTATCTTGTTGGTTAGAGGATCGACGGCTGGGAGAGCTGGTTGATGTCCTGGGATTCGGCGATTGTGTAGGCTCCAGGGCTCTAGGCCACTCTCGGGTGTGATTTTTGTTTGGAATCTTACGAATTTAAACTCTCCCACGCTGGATTCCGTAGAGGTGCTTGAGTGCTCGGGTCTGGCCGGGGCATAAGAATAACTCGGACTAGGACCGAGGTATAAGGATAACTCGACTGGCGAGGCACGGTGGATAGCTCGGCTGGCGAGACACGGTGAATAGCTCGGCTGGCGAGGCATAGTGAATAGCTCGGCTAGGATCGAGGCACGATGGATAGCTCGGTTGGCGATGCACGGTGGATAGATCAGCTGGCGAGGCACGGGGAATAGCTCGGCTGGCGAGGTACGGTGGATAGCTCGGCTAGCGAGGTAAGTTGAATAGCTCGACTGGCGAGGCACGGTGAATAGCTCGACTGGCGAGGCACGGTGAATAGCTCGGCTAGGACCGAGGTATAACGGCTGACTCATTTCTAGCGGGCATCGCACAGCGAGTGAGAGCCAGGATTTAGGGTTGATCCTAACTTCTTGCACAATTATTAACGCGATGGCAATTTCACCCCTCAACACATGCCCCCCACTCCCTAGTTCGAAGCGTAGGTTCGGGCATAGGGAGTATAGTTCCAGGTGGCAAGATCTGAATGGAAGGGCCTGGATTTGATAGCCTGCATAATGATACCCTAATTAATGTTGCGCAGCCACCATGCCTTTACGGGAGCCATCTCTTTGGGGCAACGATTGGGGAAGCGCCACGTATCAAATCACGATTTTCACTGCGCCTGCGATGGCGGTTCCGGGTGTTTCGATCAAGACGCCTTATCTTCTCTTTGGAGTGGTTTCCTTTGGCGAAAAGCAAAGTCGTAACAGCGCCATTCCCGTTCGCAGCGCTCTTTCATTTCTTCTTGGAGGATCATGTTCCCCTGTTTCCTTTGTAACCTCACTCGGCGTTTCTTTCGACCAACAGCATGGTGAGTCCTAGTGACATGGCTTCAGAGATTGTTGCTAAGGATTTGAGGAGAATACGCCAGAAATATGGCATTCCCTCGGATATCCTCTTGCGGCTGCCAGAGCCTGAGCATAGGGTCTCGCAAGAACTGGAGCGTGGGATCTTTCTTTATGAAGATAGCCTGAAGGCAGGCCTCCGGTTCCCCTGCATCCCCTAGCGAAGGAGATCATGAGGTTTTACAACATCTATCCGACAATGGTGGCTCCTAATAGCTGGCGCACATCATCTAGTTTATCTCGATGTGCAATCGGGTTTAGGTAGCAATGACTCTTCCCATGTTCCGTGCTTGCTATCATCTGATGTCCAGGAGGAACTCGGAGTGGTCCTATATCGGACCTCGAAAATCATTCAAGACGATCATGGATAAGTCGTCGTCCATAAAGGAGTGGAAGGTCCGATTTTTTATCGCCGAGGGGAACATCGGCTTCGGCTTTCCACGGGGATGGGGGAGCTTTGCCAGGGATATGGAAATGCATCCAGCCCTATCCAAACAGGAGAAGGAGGACCTAGAGGTCCTTTGTGATGGCCGAATGTTCTCGGCTAATGACTTACTATCAGAGGAGGCTCTTTTCGCCACCGGGCTTAGCCCCATCGACGTACACAGTAAGTCTTTTTCTTTTTCCCTTGCATTGATTTCACTCGAGCGAGTACATCTCGATCTGATTGTTTGCCCACTGCGCTTGCAGCCAAGATATCTGCACTGACGGGCCGTATAAGGAAGGAGTTGGGCAAGCGTCCGAGAGGAGTTAGTAGTGTGGAAAGGCGTAAGTCTGAGAAAAAGGTCTGTCTTTCTGAAGAGCACGCGCCGGAGGTTGGGCGAGTCAAGGCTAGCCCGCACTCCTCACCATCAACGAAAGAGGATGTGGGAGAGCTGGCAGTGAGAGAGGGGTTCTCTCAATTGGGGGAAGAAGCGATAGTCATGTCGGAGGAGCAGAGAGCAGAGGAGGACTCTGGGAAGGTTGCTGAGATCCCTTGTCCTATGGTGGTGGAGATAGTGGACAGCCGGACGAGGCTTCGTGTGCTCATCCGGCAGTGCCCTCTCCTGGGGATGAGTTATTTCCAGGCTCGGCAGAGGTTGGTATCCTGGGGGTTCCTTCCCCGAGTGAGAAGATGTCTCTAGCTTCAGCGGGAGAACAGGAGGGAGCGATTGCAATTGCTGAGGCGTTCGAGGAGAAAACCTCGGATGAGGGGAGAGGACGAGATAAGAATCTTCCAGTTGAAGCTTCTCCCATCAAGGATTTGGAAAAATTAGCGCCTGGGCTGGCCGAGGTACCCGAGGAATCTCAGGCCAGGATTTTGCTGAAGGAGGCCAGAAGGTTGAAAGCTTCTCAGCCTGAGATCGCCCGACCTGGTCCTTCGGACGGGCAGCCCGGTGGTTTGGACCCGGCCATCGAGGTGGCGTTCGTTGCCCTGATGAGGTTGGCGTTGTATCCAGGCATGGGTCCTTCGGCGAATGAATTTGGGGACCTAGACCTCATCGACGCCGCGTTTGGTCAGCGGAATGTGGCGAAGGATGTCCATCTTCTCTCTGAAATTGATAACTCTGCCCTTATGGGGCTCACTAGGTCCTACGCTTCTTGGGTAAGTTGCTATTCTAGAGCAATGGGTGCCTTTTAGGTTGACTTGATTGCGCTTTCTTATCAGTGTTTCGTTTCACATAGTGATTTGATCACTAGAGCGCTATGCTGGCGCTTGAATCAGGCAGCAGGGGCCAGTGCCTAGGCTAAGAAAGTCAGCACTGAGCTCAGATTGCGAGCGGAGGCATCTGACAAACTTGAGCGGGTTCTGGACGTTGCCAACAAGAACTTGGCGAGGGCGAGGGGACTGCATCAGGCCGCCCTCGATGACGCATCCAAGTTGAGGCTTGAAGTTGAGGAGCTGTGCGGGCTCCGGACAAAGTATGACGAAACATGCTTGGAGCTATCGCAGATCAAATCTAGGCACACTGGAGAAATGGAGACTGTTAAAAAATAGTTTGACGAGAGTTGAGATAGGCTGAAGAAAGAAGCTGTCGAGGAGAGAAATCGCTTGAATAGAATGCTCGGCGAGACGGAGGAGAAGATCCGACAGCTGCAACATTGCGTTATTGCCAGGGATGATAGGATCAAATGGCATCAAGAGAAAATAGCTAAGCTCGATGATGAGCTTTCCCAGTCCATGGAAGAAGCTAATAGCAGGCAGTCGAGGATCAATGACCTCAGGGACAGGATCGAGCAGGTTAAGGCCGACAAGCTGAGGGCCTTCGGCGAGGTCAAGGAATTGCCCAGGAGATTAGCTCGGCAGGAGGAAGAGGTACGATGTTGTCTCTTTAACTTCCCCTATTGTCTTATTATTGCACCGGCTAACTCTGTGCTAACAGATGGAGAAGGCGAGACTCGAGGGTCAAGGTCAATTAGATAGCCTACAAGGAGAACTGGCATCGAGTCATCGGAGGAGCTCGGAGCTCAAAGGGTGGGTTGCTGAGGTTGAAGAGCGAGTCGCCTCACTTTGGGGCTAGGTTGCTGAGGTTGAAGGGCAGCTTGCCCTACTTCAGGGCGAACAAGACACGACCTATGCCGAGGCTTTCCAGCTTGGCGTGGAGGAGGCTCGAACTAAAATATCTCGGGAGCATCTGAATGGGACCTCTCCTTTTTGGACGTTGAACCCTTTGAGGCTTGTACCCTGGGGGCTGAAGAAGCCAAGCATGAAGATATTTCAGACGCCGATCTCGACGCTATTTTGGGTTTTAGTGAGGCAGCGGATCCTAAAGGACACTCTCAGCTTGCTGCGAAGGGAACAACAATTTTTGAAGTGGGCGAAATAATCCAAGCCCCCCCCCCCCCCAAATGTTACCAAAGATGTTGCTGGGACCGATCCGGTCCCTGATCCTTGAGGGTCGCTCATGTATTTTTTGCTTCTCGGATTTGTAGTCTGGTCGAAATTTTTGTTGAACGGGTCTTTTGCCTCCACTTGTTTGCCTTTTTGGCCGATCTTTTTATCTCAAGTTTTCTTCCGGCTGTGAACAGATTATAACTCATTCGTGCTCTTAGGTTGGTTAGGTTCGGACTTCAATAAATATCTCGGTCAAAGACGAGGTATAGAATGGCCCGGCGCTGCCGAGGAATATAGTTCTGGTCTCGCTCAGAGCGGGTAAGGGAGTTCATCCTGCCGAAGTATTGGATAGTTCGACTTGAAATGGCCGAGAATCGTAGGGGTATCCTAGTTAGGGCTGAGGTTAGATAGTTCAGCTTGCCCGAAGTGGAGAAATGGACATGCTTTCAGCCGAGGTACACAAAGTGGTTTTGTTGAAGAGTGTTTCGCCCTTGTCAGGGGCATTTACTTCATTGGCCTTTTCTAATGCAGGTCTTTTAGCGTACGTGACAACCAATCGATCGCCATTGGATGGCGTCGTTTTCGGAGGGGATTTCCCAGGCCTACCCGTATCTCAATGACCTGCAGCTGATCTCATGCATTTAAGGTTTTCGATTCAAGATCAGGGGGAGATCCCTTGCCTTTCGTCACGGCTTGGGAAACGCGTTTGGCGCACTCCGGGAAGTAATTCTTTTCTCCTGCCCATCCACGTAGTAATGGGGTATGTTGTTTCAAATTTTGGGGGCTTATTTGCCTATAAATTGGGGGGGAACGGGCCGTGTTAGGCTATCTCCCAAGACTTTGTTCTCCTGTGGAAGTTCTTATGATGTTTGTGTATCTGAGGTTGAGAGTGGAGAGACTGAGTTTTTCTTTTGCAAGTCGACTTCTCCCGGATAGCTAGGGTGATGAAGGAGCTACTGAAGAGCAGACCGTCCTCAAGAGAGGATTTTGGAGATCATATGGAGAGCGCATGGGAGGTCCGCGGAGATCATATGGGGAGCGCACGTATGCGCTCCCTATGTGTCCTTTGACACTTGCCATGGGGACAACGGGAAATGCACGACATGCATATCCCCATAGTAAGGATAGACTTTTCCATCTCCCTCGGGCTGGATCCCTTAGCTTGTCCAGCTGGGGGATCTTTTGCCTGTGAAGAGGGAGTTGAGAGCAGTGTGGGTCTGCTGGTTCTCTACCTTTTACGATTGGGCAGCGACCAGCAGCCCAGCATTCCACCCAGGGGGAATGTCTCCCCAGCATCAGCGTCCATAGGTCTTCCTTATGTTCTTGGATTTCTTGGCTCATCCAGAGGACCCGTGGGAGGCCGGCTTTGCTATTTTGCCTTAACCAGTGGTTCAGGGTAAGCTGTCTAGTTTGTCCAATTTTTCGGGCCAGATGCCGAAACATCATTATTAACTAAAGCTGACTGAAGCAGTCCGGCCGAGCTATTTACTTGTCTTTATTTCCTGTGCCATGATGTACTTGTAACGCCTCTTAAAAGGTTATAACTCTTTTTCATTAATGAAGAAATAAAGAAAGTTTTATTCTTTCTTCTTTTAGCACCTGCTTCTTTTTCGATGTAATTGTGCTTGAGAGTTACTACTCCCATATCATGCTTTTTGTATCATAGCATATTTCAGCAGTGTTCTTGCTACCTTGTTCTTGCTAAGACCAATGTTCGGTCCTTAGTGGAGGAAACGTTTATCCTTGTTTGGGTCAGAGGTAGACCTAAGCGGTCCTGTGGACTCATGCTGTAAGCATGATCTCGTTTGCAAGAACAAAGCAGGTATGCCTTTACTGTTGAATAGAAGGAGGTTGCTTACTTCTGCCAAAGTGTCATAGGGTGCCCGAGCGACGTCGAGGTATTCGGGAGATTGCCCAATCAGGCCAAAGTTTCAGGGTTGCGTTCCTTGGTTCGGGTGAGACTTCGAATAATATGGCACGAGGCATTAGGGAATATATCGCTCGGCTTAGCCGAGGTATCCGATAATGTATTGCTCGATTTGGCTGAGGCTTCATAAGGAACAAATTTTACTTGGCCCCGCCAAGGTGCGGAGATCGCTCAGCGTTGCTGAGGGTTTTTGATATTTTACTTGGCCCTGCCAAGGTACGGAGATCGCTCGGTGTTGCCGAGAATTTTTAAAACTTTACTTGGCCCTTACTGCAACTGAAGATTCAGGCGCTGATGGCCAAAGAGGATGGGGGCTACCCGAGTGATGGAGGGGGCGCCCGAAGCCTGTAAATCGGTCATTCTCGAAGAGGGCGAGCCATGTTGCTCCAGTGTTGATCGTTGATGCACTTTTTCCTCTTCTCTGCGTTTGTTCGAGGATACCTAATTTGAGGGAGTCTAGCTGACTTTCAAGGACATTCAATTAAAGGGGGTCTGGTAGACTTTCGAGAACATTTACTTCGAAAGGGTCCAGCAGATCGAAGGGAGTCTAGTCCCAAAAAGGGAGCTTCTTGAGCGCCTCAATGTTATTAATGATCCTCTTCGACGAGGGGTGGAACTCTTCATTTCTCGCGAGTGCCTACTGAGGTGGTGACACATGGCGAGTTTCCGCGAGTTGAAATTAATGGTCTGGGCGATCGAAATACACACCAAAAATAGTTTAAATACGGATGGGGGATGCCATCGTTAATCACATCTCCTGTTGGCCTCCCTAAACTCGGGATTGCATGATGGATTCTGAGGATGGAGGGAGATCTGCTGGAGCACCAGGTAGCGGTGGTAGTGGCCACGGGGGGTCCCATAGGGGCCGTATTACGGTAACCTTCACGGGAAGGTCTTGGTGTCACTGTTCGTAGACCGCGAACGACTTCAGAGGGCGGCTGAGCGATATTTGGTTGTTTCTACGAAAGAAATCGTGCTCCTTCATCGAGCTAATAGCTGACTGGAGGGGCAAGTAGCATCCCTCCAACGACAGATTGCCGAGTCAGCTCAGCGGTGTGGGGGGAGCTCAACAATGCCCGGAGAAGACAATAAGCCCCAATGAGGGCTCATGTACCTTTTTCTTTCCTTTCTTGTTGTCCTCTTTTAATGATTAATGAAAAGAGGAAATTTGCAAATTTTGTGTCTGCTGCTATCTTCAAAATGTTTATTTTTATCGCTCGGTCTTGGCCTAGGTTTTTAAGAGATGCACTTCGGCTTTGGCCGAGGCTTTTAATAAGTAACGCGCTTCGGCTTTGGCCGAGGCTTTTAATAAGTAACGCACTTCGGCTTTAGCCGAGGCTTTTAATAAGCAACACACTTCGGCTTTGGCCGAGGCTTTTACACTTTGGCGCCGGCCGGGCTTATAAGCTGCCCGAATCCGATCGATGTTTTCTTCTCCCTTCGGTCCGGTTGGGGCTTGTAAGCTGCCCGAATCTGGCCGAAGTTTCTTCACCCTTTGGTCCGGCCAGGGCTTGTAAGCTGCCTGAATCCGGCCAAAGTTTCTTCACCATTTGGTCCGACCAGGGCTTGTAAGCTGCTCGAATCCGGTCGAAGTTTCTTCATCATTTGGTCCAGTCGGGGCTTGTAAGCTACCCAAATCCGACCAAAGTTTCTTCACCATTTGGTCCGGCCGAGGCTTATAAGCTGCCTAAATCCGGCCGAAGTTTCTTCACCATTTGGTTCGATCGGGGCTTGTAAGCTGCCCGAATCTGGTCAAAGTTTTGGAGATCACTTGGCCCACAGCCGTACTGAGGGTGCTCGACCATACCGAGTCTTAGTTGAATAGGACTCGGTCCAGCCAAGATGCGGAGACATCACTACTCAAGGAGATAGCTCGGTCGTGCCGAGAATGGGTAAGTAACGTCCATTTTTCATTATGACTCTTCGGAAAAATGATTGCAGCGACCAAGCCGTGAATAATAGAAGCAAGATGCTAATACTGTAAATAGGACGAGTCTATAGAAAGCGTACCCTACTGGTGGTATATACGGAGATTGTCCGAATTCCATGTCCAGGAATGGATTTCTGATGAGGACATCAGTTCAGACCAGAGTTCGGGTCAGTCGAACCAGTCCTTGGATGTTCCTGTACCAGCAACCCAGAGTCAGCAGGCCACTTCAGGGAAGCCCACGCCAGGTAGTCTACGAAGGTCCAAGAGGTTGCAGAACAAACGGGCTTGAAATTCCATGTTTGGGCCAAGTGTACGGAATTGACCCGACTTCATTTTGACACTTTGGGTCAATCGAATCCGATCAGCTACTGTGTCGGACTGGGCCCAAACTTGGCTGGTCATATGGAAACAGACTGCTGATTCAAAGTCATGCCTTTGGCGATGAGCTGCTGTGGATTTTGGCCATCCGGGCTCGTCTGATAGGAGTTTTGGGCCTATTTTCGTTTTAATGGCATAGTTGTAATTTTTAACTAAACTTATGATGTTAGGGTTTTATCTCTTTTATTTAGGTTGATTTTGGGTGGCCGTCAAAGGTAGAGAAGAAAGACGCTATTTGAGATTTCCTTTCTTTTCTCTTGAATGGATGAATGTTTTCTTTTTTTTCTGATTCAAAACAATTGAATTGAAAATTCAATTGCTCTTCCTTTAAATTTCGGATTGTGAGTGATCAAAATTCGAAATTTTTTCCCTTTTCTTGTCAAGATTCGAACCAAACCTGGACGAATTCTTTTCTCGCAGATTAGATCGTTCTTGAGTTGCAGGCGTTTTGAATATCGCCCTGCATCAACTTGGTATCAGAGCCTTGATCCAATGGAGCAGAAGAACAACGATCAATCCCTGAGAGACGCCGTGAGAGATGCTATGCAAGACGCCATGCGAGACCAGCACCAGGTGATGCAACAGATGATGCAAACCATGCAGGCAATGATGGCGCGGATGGAGGTGCAAGATCGTGCCCAACCCATTCGAGTGGAGGAGCGTGATGAAATTGATGGAGGTAGGGAGAGGGGTTTCGAAATTCTGGAGGCACCACCAATTCGAAGAGGGCAACAGAGGCCTGATGTTGGACTTCCAAGGTATGTCGATCAACCTCCCTATTTTGAAAATCAGAATCGGTGGGAAGCAGGCTTCAGGATCGAAATTCCAGAGTTTAAAGGAGGAATTAACCCAGACGAGTATGTTGATTGGACCCTTCAAGTCGATGACGTTTTTCGTCTGAAGGAGGTGCCTTTAGACAAGCAGGTACCGCTTGTCACAATTCGATTCAGAGATAGGGCTGCTGCTTGGTGGCATGCGCAGCACTATCGTAGATATATGGATGGGAGACCTTCATTAGCGTCATGGGCAGCGCTAAAGCAGGAGATGAACAGGGAGTTTTTGCCTCCGAACCATGAGCAGATTTTGTATTCGAAGTTGCATAGTTTGACGCAAGGTAATCAGAGCGTCGAGGAGTACACAACTGAATTTTATCGATTGGTTGCACGAAATTGGTTGATTGAGGCTGAACCGAGATTGATAGCCATGTATCTTCATGGCTTGCGGCTGCCAATCCAAGATGCGTTGGATGTGCATCGAATTGATAGTGTAGGAGATGCGCATATGAGGGCTCAGGCAGTGGAAAAGAGCTTGATGAGAAACAGGGGGTTTCAGAGCAGAGGGGGTTTTACTACGGGCCAGAGTTCAGGGAAGAATTCAGGGGGAAAATTTATGCCTCCAGTAGCGAGGCCGCAGGCATCAGTACCCCCAAGACCAACAGGGTCGAATGGAACCTCAGGTTCTCAGGCAAGAGTGGGTAGCAACAGGGCTAACATTCGCTGCCATCGGTGTCAGAATTTGGGGCATTATGCCAATGAATGCCCCAAGGCGCGAGCTCAGTTGTATATGGAGGAGTATATGCAGGGCGATTATGGAGGAGAGTTCCCTGAGGATGAGGAATTTGATGATGAGCTGTGTGTTATTGATCCGGACCTTATTCAAGGGGAGAGCTTAGTGATACGAAGAATGTGTCTGGCGCCGAGATCAGATGAAGATTGGCGTCGGCATGACATCTTCACAACGAAATATTTTGTGGCTGGCAAAACATGTTGTGTTATCATAGACTCCGGCAGTTGGGAGAATGTGATAGCAGAGGAGGCTATAAAGAAGCTGGGGTTGCAGACAGACCCTCACCCACATCCATATAAGCTCGGTTGGGTAAACCGAAATGCAAACATTCAGGTCAGCCGAAGGTGTAAGTTGTCACTGTGTTTTGGTCCTCATTTCGAGACAACTATTGAGGCGGATGTTATTCCAATGGATGCTACTCACATCATACTAGGGCGTCCGTGGCAGTTTGATAACAGGGCAGTGTACAACGGGTACACCCACAGTTATATGTTGCGTCCAGATGGGAGGAAAGTCATTTTAAAGCCACTTCAGGAAGTGAGTGGACAGAATACGGTAATTTGTTTACCAAGCACAGAATTCGATGCGAGTTTGGATGGAGAGGATGTTTATTTTGCTTTAGTGAGCAAGTCAGGGGACTTCAGCGTGGAAGAGGAGCAAAGGCCGAATATGATTCCTGAGGAGTTAGTGTCTGTCTTGGAGGAATTTTGAGATATTGTATTAAAGGAGCTACCGGCTGGATTACCACCTCTCTGAGATATTCAGCACGGCATTGACCTTATTCCGGGCTCAGTGTTGCCGAATAAGGCTCATTATCGGATGACACCGCAACAGCATGAGGAATTGAGGAGGCAGGTCCAAGAACTTTTGGACAAGGGGTTCGTACGGGAGAGTATTAGCCCGTGCGCGGTGCCAGCCCTTTTGGTACCGAAGAAGGATGGTACATGGCGCATGTGTGTCGACAGCCGCGCGGTTAACAAAATTACTGTGAAGTACAGGTTCCCGATACCAAGGTTGGACGACATGCTTGATCAGTTGAGTGGTGCTAAGGTCTTCACGAAGATTGATTTGAAGAGTGGGTACTATCAGATAAGGATGAAGCCTGGAGACGAATGGAAGACAGCCTTCAAGACTAAGGAAGGGCTGTATGAATGGTTGGTAATACCATTTGGGTTGTCAAACGCGCCGAGCATGTTCATGCGCATAATGAACCAGGTTTTACGTCCATTTCTTAGCTCATTTGTGGTTGTCTACTTTGATGATATTTTGATATACAGCAGGACAGCCGAAGAGCATGTGGGCCATGTGGCACAGGTTTTGTCAGTGTTACGTGAGAACCAGTTAGTTGCTAACCCAGAGAAGTGCATTTGGATGGTTGGGAGACTAATTTTTCTGGGGTACGTTGTGACTGGAGAGGGGATTCTCCTAGACAGAAATAAGGTGCATGCAATTGTGGAATGGCCAGCACCTTCAACCTTGACAGAATTGAGATCCTTTTTGGGTCTTGCAGGGTTTTATCGCAGGTTTGTCAAGGGGTATAGTGAGCTGGCTGCACCTTTAACGGAATTGTTGAAGGGATCCAGATTCGGGTGGAATGATGCCGCACAGGAGGCATTTGATGGGCTGAAAGTCAGATTGACCGAAGCTCCTTTATTGGTTCTTCCTGATTTTGATAGAGTTTTTGAGGTGGATTGTGATGCTTCGAAGACTGGAATTGGAGCAGTGCTTAACCAGGAAGGAAGACCAGTCGCATACTTCAGTGAGAAGCTGGGAGGAGCTAAACTGGCTTACTCGGTTTATGATCTGGAATTGTACGCCATTGTAAGATCCTTGCAGCATTGGCGCCACTGCTTGATTCAGCGGGAGTTTGTACTGTATTCAGACCATCAGGCGCTGAAGTTTTTACAGGGTCAGCATAAACTGAGTTCAAGGCATGCGAAGTGGGTGAGTGCCTTGCAGGAATACACTTTCAGCATCAAGCACAAGTCTGGTACGCTGAATAGAGTGGCTGATGCTTTAAGTAGGCGGAGCTTGTTGATTGGCGCTATGCATGTGTACACTCTCGGCTTTGAGAGTGTAAGGGAGGACATTCGTGTGGATGAGCACTTCAAGGGGATTTTGGCCAAAATTGAGGCGGGGGAGCGAACTGATTTCGTTCTCCATGATGGATATTTGTTTCGAGGTAACTGCTTATGTGTTCCTGATACGTCTCTTCGTGTGTTGATCATCCAGGAACTGCATAACCAGGGTCACTTCGGAAGGGATAAAACAGCCTGGTTGATTCGGCAGCGGTTTTATTGGCCTGGTCTTGACCGAGATGTCAAGGCTTTTGTGAAGAGGTGCAGGTTGTGTCAAGAGTCGAAGGGGACAGACACGAACCAAGGTATGTACACACCTTTACCTATCCCAGAGGCACCATGGCGAGATGTTTCTATGGACTTTGTTGTAGGATTGCCGCGGACAGCAAGGGGACTGGATTCGATTATGGTGATTGTGGATCGGTTCAGTAAGGTGGCGTGTTTCTTGCCATGCAAAACCACTTTTGATGCGTCAAAGGTTGCTGACTTATATTTTGCTTCAGTGGTTCGGCATTTTGGTATACCGGCATCCATAGTGTCAGACAGGGACAGCAAGTTTATGGGGCACTTCTGGCGAGAGCTGTGGAAGAAGTTGGGCACAAAGTTGAAATTCAGCAGTCCTTATCATCCTCAGACGGATGGACAGACTGAAGTTGTCAACTGTAGCTTGGGTAATCTGTTGCGGGCAAATGTGCATGAATTCAGGAGCTGGGATTTGTGTTTGCCGAAGATTGAGTTTGAGTTCAACTCTTCAGTGAACCATTCTACAGGGTTTGCTCCATTTCAGATACTGTTTGGGTTCTTGCCAAGAGGTCCTTTGGATGTTCTGCCAGTTGAGACGCCAGAGAAGGTGAGTCAAAAGGTCGAAGATAGAGTGTCTGACTTGCAGGAGATACATGCGACTGTTAGAGCCAAATTGAAGCAGACTTACGCCAAATATAAGGCGAAAGCTGATCAGCAGCGTCGGCAACAGTCCTTTGAAGTGGGCGATTTGGTATGGGTTTACTTACCGAGGGAGCGGTATCCACAGGGAGCTTTAACGAAGCTCAAGCCGAAGAAGATAGGTCCATGCCAGGTATTGGAGAAATTTGGTGACAATGCCTATCGGGTTGAGTTACCAGATGATGTCTTCATTTTGGATGTGTTCAACATTCGGCATCTGACCCCTTATGCAGGAGAGAATTCGAGCTTGAGGTCAAGCTTTTCAGAGGAAGGGGAGAGTGATGAGGACATCAGTTCAGACCAGAGTTCGGGTCAGTCGAACCAGTCCTTGGATGTTCCTGTACCAGCAACCCAGAGTCAGCAGGCCACTTCAGGGAAGCCCACGCCAGGTAGTCTACGAAGGTCCAAGAGGTTGCAGAACAAACGGGCTTGAAATTCCATGTTTGGGTCGAGTGTACGGAATTGACCCGACTTCGTTTTGACACTTTGGGTCAATCAAATCCGGTCAGCTACTGTGTCGGACTGGGCCCAAACTTGGCTGGTCATATGGAAACGGACTGCTGATTCAAAGTCATGCCTTTGGCGATAAGCTGCTGTGGATTTTGGCCATCCGGGCTCGTCTGATAGGAGTTTTGGGCCTGTTTTCGTTTTAATGGCATAGTTGTAATTTTTAACTAAACTTATGATGTTAGGGTTTTATCTCTTTTATTTAGGTTGATTTTGGGCGGCCGTCAAAGGCAGAGAAGAAAGACGCTATTTGAGATTTCCTTTTTTTTCTCTTGAATGGATGAATGTTTTCTTTTTTTTCTGATTCAAAACAATTGAATTGAAAATTCAATTGCTCTTCCTTTAAATTTTGGATTGTGAGTGATCAAAATTCAAAATTTTCCCCTTTTCTTGTCAAGATTCGAACCAAACCTGGACGAATTCTTTTCTCGCAGATTAGATCGTTCTTGAGTTGCAGGCGTTTTGAATATCGCCCTGCATCAATTTTCCATTCTGATCCTAGAGCTTATAGGTACCGGGTCCGACGACTTTCACCACTTGATAGGGGCCTTCCCAATTCGGGGACAACTTTCCTTGTTCCAGCGGCTTGGAGACGGATGCTTTCCGGAGGACAAGGTCGCCGAGCAAGAAAGATTTTCCTTTACTCTGGAGGCATGATAGCGGGCCACTCTTTGCTGAGAGATTGGTGCGGAGCTGCTCGTCATTAGCCTCCTCCGAGTAGCTCTCCACCCACGGAGAAGGGAGTCCTACCTCTACGGGGATGACAGCTTCCGTGCCGAAAGCCATCCGGAATGGGGTCTCGCCAGTAGGGATTCTTTGGATGGTGCGGTAGGCCCATAGGATGTGGTGAAGTTTGTCCGCCCATCTGCCCCGGGCTCTGGCAAGCCGAGCCTTGATCCCTTGAAGCAGGTCCGGTTAGTTACCCCGGCTTCTCCGTTGGCTTGCGGATGCCCTACCGACGTAAGGCGGTGGCAGATCCCGTGCTCCTTGCAGAAACCTTGAAACTTTGGGTTGTCGAACTGCTTGCCATTGTCGTTGATAATGGTATGCAAAAGGCCAAAGCGACAAATAATGGATCTCCACACGAAGTCCCTGGCCCGAGCTTCGGTTATCTGGGCAATTGCCTCAGCCTCCACCCACTTGGTGAAGTAGTCGATGGCGACAAACAAAAACTTTCTCTATCCAGTGGCGAGGGGAAAAGGTCCAAGGATGTCCATACCCCACTTAGCAAAGGGCCAAGCGGAGAAAATAAAGACCAAACTGGCGGAGGGGAGCCTCTGGATGTTGGAATGTCTTGACAGGGGTCGCAAGCTCGAACGAGATCGTCGGCATCCTTTTGCATGGTGGGCCAATAATACCCCTGGCGCAGCACCTTGTGGCATAAGGATCGGCTCCCCAGATGGTTGCCACAGATTCCCTCATGTACCTCCCGAAGAGCATAATCAGCTTCAGATGCGTAAAGGCACTTGAGTAGCGGCATGGAAAAGGATCGCTTATACAGCTGGTCGTCGATCAACACATAGTGGGTGGCTTGAAATTTCAGCTTCCTTGCTTCCTTTCGGTCGGCTGGGAGCTTCCTAAGCTTTTCCAGAATCTCCAGGGGAAACTTCCGCTCGGAATCCATTGATTCCGTAGTTGCTAGCCAAGACAATAGATCGGCGCATGCATTCTCGGATCTTGGGATCTGAATGACTTCAAATTTAGAAAAGTGAGAAAGTAAGTCCCGCACATGTTGGAGATACCGAACCATGTTCGGCTCCCGGGCCTCGAACTCGCCCCGCACGTGACCGGTTACCAATTGAGAGTCGGTAAAGGCATTCAGCTTCTTCACTTTAAGGTCACGGGCGATTCGGAGTCCAGCGAGTAGAGCTTCATATTCGCTTCATTATTGGAAGCTGGGAAGGAGAAGCGAATGCCGTACTCGAAGGTCGCCCCCTTGGGCTGGTGAGGATTAAGCCAACGTCGGAGCCATTGGCATTAGACGATACGTCAATGTGGAGCAACCACAGGGCATCTGATCTCGGGTGCTCAGAGGAGTCCGAAGTGGAGCCATCCTCTGGGATGGTACATTCGAGGAGGAAATCAGCTAAAACCTGGGCTTTGATGGCCGATCGAGGTTGGTATCGGATGTCATGCTCTCTTAGCTCGACGGCTCATTTAGTCATTCTCCCTGATGTCTTCGGACGATGGATCACCACCTTGATGGGTTGGTCGGTTAGTACCATCACTGAATGCGCCTGGAAATACGGTCGCAGCCACCGAACCGATGTTACCAGGGCCAAAACCAACTTCTCGATCCGGATGTATCTTGTCTCGGCGTCTCGGAGTAGTTTGCTGACATAATAGATCGGCTTTTGGGTCTTGTTCTCTTCTCTGACCAGCACTGAGCCAACTGCGCCTTCTGAAACTGCCAAGTACAGAAACAACATTTCTCCCGAATTTGGACTGCTGAGGAGGGGTGGAGAGCCGAGATATCTCTTAAGGTCCTCGAACGATTTCTGACTCTCGGGAGACCATTGAAAATTCTTGGCTGATCGAAGTGCTTTAAAGAAAGGAAGGCATCTCTCAGCCGACTGAGCCACAAAGCGGTTGAGGGCCGCGATCCTTTCAGTCAGGCGTTGGACCTCTTTGACGGACGCTGAGGGTACCATTTGCCGAAGGGCTTGAATCTTATGTGGATTTGCCTCAATGCCACAGAGAAACCATGAAGCCCAGAAACTTCCCAGAATTGACGCCGAAGGCGCACTTAGTTGGGTTGAGCGTCATCCGATATTTTCGAAGCGTCGTGAAGCTCTCAGAGAGATCCTCAATGTGCCGGGATGCTTTTTTGCTTTTGACCAGCATGTCGTTAACATATACCTCCATGTTTCGACCGATTTGCTCCTTGAAGACTTTGTTAACTAGCCTTTGGTAAGTGGCACCTGCATTTTTCAGACCGAAAGATATGACATGGTAACAATAAGTACCTCGGTCGGTTATGAAGACGGTCTTCTCTTCGTCCTCGGGCACCATTTAGATTTGGTTGTAGCCCGAATATGCGGCCATGAAGGTCAGCATCTGATGACCTGAAGTAGCATCTACAAGCTGGTCGATCCGAGGGAGAGGAAAGCTGTCCTTCGAGCATGCTTTATTAAGGTCGGTGAAGTCGATGCAGATCCACCATTTACCGTTCGACTTCTTCACCATGACAACATTTGACAGCCAGTTGGGATAGTTTACCTCCTGAATGAAATTTGCCTTGATGAGCTTGTTAACTTCTTCCTCAATTGCCTTCTGTCGCTCAGGGGCGAAGCTCCTTTTCTTCTGCTTCACGGGCCGGGACATCTCGTCCACATTAAAACGGTGGACGAGAACGTCTGGGCTGATTCCGATATATCAGAAGCAGACCAGACGAAGACATCAGCATTCCTTCGGAGAAAGTTGATCAGCTCCAACTGGGGTTTTCCTCTCAGCAGCGACCCGATCCTTATAGTTTGGTTGAGCCGAGCTTCGTTCAGCGGTACCTCCTTCAGCTCTTCGGCTGGTTCTCTTTGTTGCTCGACAAAGTCCTCCCGAGCGTCCAGTTCATCAACCTCGGGCAATTTGGACTGAAGGCTGGTGACGAAGCACTGCCGAGCTACAGCTTGGTTTCCTCGAACTAATCCCACTCCCTATCTAGTAGGGAACTTCATTGCTAGATGCGGAATGGAGACAGCAGCTCCAAGGGACATCAGGCTAGGTCTCCCAAAGATTGCATTGTAGGGCGACTGAAGTTTGGTCACCAGAAAATCTTTGTGGATAGTGGCAAAGTGAGGCCAAGTTCCCGTGCGGACCATCAAGGTCACGACCCTCCTCTGGGGTAATAACGTCGCCAGTGAACCCCATTGGGGTGGAGTCCATGGCTCGGAGATTCTTCATGAGCAATTTCATCCTCACAAACACATCGAGATACAAAACATTAATAGAGCTCCGACTATCAATAAGGATCCGGTCTACATCATAATTGTTCAGATTGAGGGATACAACCAATGCATCGTTATGCAGGAACTGTATCTTCTGGAGGTCATTATCAGAGAAGGAGAGCTCATTAGTCTGCGCTCTCTTTGGCACTGAACCTTCTTCATCATCCCACTAGCTCGACGGACTACCGACCACCTCGATCACATTGATGTGGCCGGTGACCGGAGGATTCGGAGGAGGAGGCTGTTGGGGCTCGGGCTGGCGGTCACCCCCATTCCTTGGCTCGGGCGCTCTCCTGAATTGGTCCAGCCTACCCCGCTGGATGAGCCTCTCGATTTCGTTCTTCAGCTGCCAGCACTCCTCGGTGTCGTGGTCGTAGTCCCGATGGTAGCGGCAATATTTGGTGGGGTCTCTCCGGGCCGCATTCCCTCGAAGAGGAGGTGGTCGAGGGAGTTGACGCTCTATCTCCATGAGGATCTCCGCCCTTGGGGCAGTGAGCGGGGTGAACCGGTTGAACCTCCTAGGCGGGCTCCGAGTGCGGTTCCTTGGCGGTGGCGGAGGAATCCTTTGGTGGCAAGGTGGGCTCGGTTGGCGGGCAGATCGGTGCTTGTCCGAGCCCTTGGACTCCTTCTTCCTTGTCAGCTTGGTACGGGCAGCCCTCCGCGATTCCTCAACTTTGGCGTACTTGTCCGCTAGGTCCATCATATCGGAGAGGTTCGGAGGGTAGCTGACCTCCAACGCCAGGTAAAAGTCACTCTCCTTTAACACTCCGCCGGCTAGGGCGGACATGGCCACCTCATGGTTAAGGTGGTCCACTTCCAGCATGGCCGTATTGAAATGATCAAGATACTTCTTCAAGGACTTCCCCTCTCTCTGCTTGACCTTGGAGAGGGAGTTAGACCCCTACCGGTGATGACGGCTGCTGATGAACTGACTAATGAAGAGGCGGCTCAGCTCGTCAAATGAACCAACAGAACCTGGTTTTAGGGCATTGAACCAGGTTCAAGCGGACCCTCGGAGGGTGGAAGGGAAGGTACGGCAAAGGATCGCATTCGATGCCCCGTGAAACATCATGATTGATCGAAAGCTACTGAGGTGGTCGTCGGGATCGGTGGATCCATGATAGGGCTCGATGGCGGGCAGCTTGACGTGGGACGGAATCACTTTCTCCATGATCTCCTTGGAGAAGGGGATGCCCTACTCCGCCTTATGCTGAAGCAGATGGGCTTGCTTGGCGGCATCCAACTCCTGACACATCTTTCGGAGTTGTCGGTGGATCTCCTCCTCAAGCATAGCAGGAGGAGCTGGGCGAGGAGAACACTGAGATGGTGTCGAGTCATGATGAGAGAACACCGGAGAGAGGGATCGGGTCTGCCGAGATCTGGAAAGATCCTTGCCGCAGACCCCTTGGGAGACTGGCTCAGCTCCCTTAGGGCGACGAGGGGGGTCTGCAACCCCATGCGGGCCGGAAGAAGAGATTGCTGGATGAACAGGGGCCGCGTTCTCCTCAAGAAGGTGTGGAGCAGGTGTAGCTGGATGGGGAGCTTCAAAGCGCCCTTGGATCAGATGGGCCAGAGCTTGGACTTGCTGGACCAGTGAGGCAAACTGGTCCTGGGTCACTGGGGCCGCCGGTGGAGATGGAGTCTCAACTGGCGGTGGTGGCGGCGCTACACTGCTCATCGGATCAGGTCTTTGAGAGGCGACCTGGTCCTGGGCTTCAGAAGTAGTCTTTCTTCGATTGGCCATGGAAGAGGTTCTCTTCAAGATCGAGATCCTTATCTTCTGGATCACAAGTTTATGGGACTTGAGGGCCCTTCCTCTAGCGCCAATTTGTTGCTGCTGAAATCTGTCCTCCGACTCGGGTGCGATCGAGCTTCAGAGTGGGCTCCCTCTTGAGCGGACCTGCAAAACAGTCCTCACGCGAGATGCGTTGGGGGTGGCCCTCTGCGGAAGACCCTTTGACGCTCAAGTCAGCGAAGATCAGCGATCAATAAATATGAGGAGAAGGCTCTCGCTGAAGAGTCTCTCCAGGGTGGCCCTTCGAGAGCTCTGAGCAGAGCGTTAATGGCAAGAAGGGGTGAGCAGAGGTAGATGAAGAATGGGCGAGTAAGTAAGTGCGCATACCTGAGAAGTCGGAAGACGGTCGTATTTATGGAGGATCACCTGATTCCTTGGAGGCATCGTGGGTCTGAAAGTCGTTAGGATTCGAATCCAGTTTGTTATGAGGTCAGTAAGATTTGTATCTTTTGGTTAGAGGATCGATGACTGGGAGAGCTGGTTGATGTCTTGGGATTCGGCGATTGTGTAGGCTCCAGGGCTCTAGGCCACTCTCGGGTGTGATTTTTGTTTGGAATCTTACGAATTTAAACTCTCCCGCGCTGAATTCCACAGATGTGCTTGAGTGCCCGAGTCTGGCCGGGGCATAAGAATAACTCGGACTAGGATTGAGGTATAAGGATAACTCGGCTGGTGAGGCATGGTGGATAGCTCGGTTGGCGAGGCACGGTGGATAGCTCGGCTGGCGAGGCACGGTGAATAGCTCGGCTAGGACCGAGACACGATGGATAGCTCGGTTGGCGAGGCACGATGGATAACTCGGCTGGCGAGGCACGGGGAATAGCTCAGCTGGCGAGGTACGGTGGATAGCTCGGCTGGCGAGGTACGGTGAATAGCTCGGCTGGTGAGGCACGGTGAATAGCTCGGCTAGGACCGAGGTATAGTGGCTGACTCATTTCTAGTGGGCATCGCACAGCGAGTGAGAGCCAGGATTCAGGGTTGATCCTAACCTCTTGCATAATTATTAACGCGATGGCGATTTCACCCCTCAATAACCTTTTTGCATTTGATATGATCAATGGGATAGCCAAGGGACAAACTCTGTCCTGTATATTTATCTATGGATAATATTTTTTCTATCAAATACTACCTTAGAGAGAGAGAGAGAGCGAGCTTAAAAAATTTAGAAAAAAATGAGAAGGGCTTAGAAGACGTTTGAAGACTTATAATAAGAGCTTGAGTTTTTTTGTAGGATGCAAGAGAAAAATTAAAGGTCATTTATAAAAGCTGAAGGACTTCCAAATATCTCAAATAATCTTATAAACTACTCATTTATAGTTGTTGAAAAGGGTTAATAGGCCTTTTGAACAAAAGATAAGAATATCCTTAAAAACTAACATTTTTTGCTATTAAAAAGATAATTTTTTTTTTTTTGAAAAAGAACATAAATGTTTCCTAAACTAGCCATTTTATGGTCGTTGAGAGGATAAAATGGTCAAAGCTAAGGAAAAGTCTTTCTGCATCGCCTTCAGTGCAGAAAGTACGCATCGAAAGCGCTCATTGACTATGTATCCATGCGGGTGCGTGTGCAAAACGTGCCGCGGTGTTTGAGCATACCAGCTGCATGTCTAACGAATCTAATGGGCTAGCTATGCGGATCATCCCGTCCATGCCTGGTGGGGCATGCCTGTGTCATGCTAGCCTATCATGAGGTATATATCATGTCAGCATGATTCACGGGCCACTGGGGTCAATCTAATACCAAGCCCAAGCCAACTCAACTAGGTAGGTATCTTTAATGATAATGTACCACAAACCATATGGTAGCATGATCATTGACATCTTTGAGTGCGGAATTTCTTATACATGCATTTAGGGCTCGTTTGGTTAACAAAAAATGACTTCCAAAAAGAATAGAATGTCTAAAAATTAGACTTATAGTTATAGAATTTCTGAATTATTACGTTTGATTAATTGTAAAAAATTGATATTTTTCTAGAAAAGAATGAAGCTGTCACGTTTGGTTGAATAGTTTCATTCCTATAAAAGTAGTGGACAATACCAATTATACCATTTAGTTCTCCTTCTTTTGCCTTCTGATTTTAAAAAAAAAAGGTATATGATGGGAAAGAAGGGTATATTGGAAAGAAAAAAAAAATATTGCGATGGAAAAGTAAATCCCACGGTGCTGATGGAATTTTATTTTTCATAAAATGTAGGAATTCAAATCATATGGGAACAAAGTATTTCCATGGATGGACCGTAAAAGTACAAACCAAATATTCTAATTTGCAGGAAATAAAATTCTGCCTTTATTATGAACCATACGAGCCTTTAATTTCTTATGCCGGCACTTATATACACATACACATAAACTTGGTTACATTTGTATATAATCAAGCTCAAATCTAGTCACCTTTCTATTTAAACTTGGCCACATATAAATATAGTCAAGTCTATCTATCTCTCTCTCTCTCATACACACACATGCACACGCACACGCACGCACCCACCCACCCACACACACACACACACACACACACACACACACACATATATATATATATATATATATATATATATATATATATAGCTATGTAAAAAAATTATTTGTTAGCTACTATTAGTTGCTTTAGAAAAATCTAATAAAATAAACAAAAATAAGAATGAAGAAATATAAATACGATAAAAGTAAATAATAATTCTTTCAAAGTAATGATGAATATTCATCTCATAAAATAAATACAGATATTTCCAAAATAAATAATTTGTTTGAATTGATAAATAAGTAGTTTGCAATAGTAAATAAAAACCTATAGATAACTAAAAACTATACGACATATGGCATGTCCCAAGAAATAAGGCAAATTTATAGAACTAATACAAACAGAATAAGTTGCCAACATATATTGAACTTTTATACCTCATTTCTCTGGTTGCATATATGTCATAATTTGACCCAATAATTTTTATTTATTTATGCATGATTTTTGTTTATAATCATAAATTAAACTTTTATTGGTTCAAAGTAATCATTTACTCTTGATATGTTAGTATTTGTATCATAGATTAGGGATTTTTGGTTATCCTAAACGAGCTATTGCTTATTTCTTGTTTGAACTTATTCATTGTGCATTTTTATTTGTTCTGTTGGAATATTTATCTTTTAAAAAATTAACAGTAGTTAACATATGTTTTTGGATTTTGAGATTCATTGGTATCTAATGGCTGATAGGGATAGTGATTGAATTCAAACTTGATTACACGCCTAACTCTTTTTTTATAGATGTGTTTGTGTGCATGCGCATACATTTTACACTACTGCAAATTAATCATTTCATTTTTTTATTGAATAATATTTAAATTTAAGTTATTTGTAATTGCAAATAATAGAATAAGTTTTCTATGGCATCTTGAAGAACAAACTAATAATCTTACAGAAGAGATGGTTCCGGAGCAATAGTGCAATACCCTCTCCCAGTGAACAATTTTTTCGCCAGTGACATGAGCTTTTGAAAATGTGCTGATAAGGTGAAACGTTCTAATCTTTCAAATGGGTTGAGCATTAAAAAATAGTTCTTGTTTACAGGTTCTCTTTCACAATTTTGTCATCACATGCAGCATCAAGTTTGATAAATAATTTATATTTTATAAATCTGATTTATTTTAACTCAGGGCTCATATATAAAGAAAAGGCCATTTGGTCGTCAAGTATATTATTGAACGGTAATATCTCGTGGACGTAGCACCGGTGCTGCAACTCAATTAAGTATGGAAGTAGAATTGAGTCTGAAGCACGCGCTAACATTAAAACCTCTTTTTATCTCGATTGCTGTCAAGGTAGCATTATATATGTCTCCAGTGGAGTACTAAGAAGAAGTTAAAAGCCCGTACAATGGAGCTTATGACATGACTATATTACCTGCAACGCTCGGTACGCATGCCGCAGCGTATAAATGTTGGTCTGAGTTCAGCAACGTTGGATGGTTGTATGCATAAATGCTATGGAGTCCCCACGAAACCTCCAAAATAAAAAATTAAAATTAAAAATAAAAATAAAAAGATATCATATATAACAAATATTCAACTATCTTGAGCGGCGAATCTCAAAAATAAAAGTATAAGATTAGTGATTGATCCCACTAGATATCAGGTTTTTCTTGAACTCACTTGGATTAATGATGCATTTTAAAATTTTATATTTTGTACATGTAGACCTTATCAGATTGAAGGATTTATTCTCAGCAAAGATGTGAATAAAGACGTACTTTTAAAAGTATATTTTCAAGCAAGGTTATTAATTTTGAACATCTCATTTTGGTGGCTTGTTCAAAATGATAAGCCTGCATTTCACTTTGAAAGATTTTTGATTTCGATATGTTTCGATTATTTCGATAAAATATATTTCGAAGATTAATTTATAAATTTTTAAACCTTTCAAAGTCATTTTAATATATATATATGCCAAAAAAAAAAAAAAACCCTACATGTATCTCATTATCTTTTCTTTCTACACCTCTCAATCTCTTTTCTTATCATCTCTCTCACTTTTTTCCTTCTAAATTATAGCATCAAATATTTAATAGTATTCAAAAAAAAAAAAAAAAAAGCATCTAACAAGATTATTGATTCAAGATTAGGTTCTTTTTCTCTTTTTTTTATCAGATTTTTTATTTTTTATTTTAAATTTTTTAAATTGATATTTTATTAGGTTGTAGTATTTTTTTATTTTCAGTTTTTCCTTCTTTCTCATTAATTTAACATAGTATTAAATTAGTTAAATTGATGATTACTGTAATGTTTTATTTTATAAATTTTTTTCTTACGAATGTTATACTTTCTCAGCACTATTATCAGTTGTATGCTTGTTTATCTCTATTGGTCTTGGAGTTTTGTGTAGATAGGTACCTCGGATTTTTTGCAGTGTGCATTTTGGCTTGGAGGCCTTAGCATCCTGTCAATAAAATCAACTACTTGTAGGAATCCTAAGTCATCAATGAGATTGACTTAAACTATTATTAGTTTTTCACTAGACTTCTTAATAATGCAGAATGAATTGATGCCACAAGAATGATTTCCTTATAGCAAAGCCCATTTATAGAACTTATTCAGCTTTCAAAGTATGTTGTTGTTGATGAAAACTATGAATCATGAACATAATTTTTATTTTTTATTTTTATTTTTATGTTGTTGTTATTATTGTTTATGAAGAATATAAATTATAAATAATTATATATATATATCAAAATGAAGCGCCAAAATGGTTTGATATCGAAATATTTCGTTTCATAAGCTAAAGCAAAACATAATCCAAAACGAAATTGATAACTTTGTTTTGAAATCCATTTGTGATTTTAAATTTTCTTTTGTTTGATGTTGTATATCAATTTTTGAATAATGTATTGACAATAGATAGCAGAAGGAAATGCTGTTATTTTTGTCCAAACCCCTTTGCAAGGCATGCACCAAAGAAAGGGACTCCAGCCATCATATTGGAGCCATTCCAGCAGCTTCGTATCACTTTAGGCCAACGTCCAGTCCTTTTCCCTCGATTCAATCTTGCTCAATAACATATTAAAAATCCATCTATTTACTCGAAAAAAATAATGGGCCCAGATTCATTTAATAGCTCTTATTAATATTATAATTCATCTGTCTCCATACAATTAATTGTTAAAATCTACCATAAACAACTTATAGTCAAATAGTTGACTAAGCAAAAAATAATTGTATTTCTGATTATATTTCTTTTTTTCCACCAAGGGACAAAAAAATTTGTACCAAAAAAAAAAAAAAGTTAAGGGGGTAAAAAAGTTATGTTGAAATCATGATGAGTGAGCTGAAATAGGTTTATGTTTAGCGATTAATGTGTGACATATAATAAAATTAACATTATTATTTAGAATAATTTGAAGAAAAGTCTAGTGAGGTAAATGGAGAGAGGGTTTGCGCATATAATAAAAACGGTTGTTGAAACATTTTTTTGGATAATCGGATAAAAATAATAAATTTTATTTTAAAATTATACATTATAAACTTTATCTTGGATTAGATTTTTAATATTTATTGAAGAACTCATGCCATTTACTCTCCATTAAGATCATCTTTATGTAGAAACTTTTTTTTCTTTTCTTTAGTCATTAATTTTATGAAAATTCTTTTATTTTTTTAACTAATATATATTTTTAGTTTCTAAACTTTTACTTAAAAATCTATTTTGATCATCAAAATTTTAACCAAAATTCATTCAGCTGCTACAGTATATTTAAAAAACATTACATTCTCGATGTTTTATTACATAAAATTAATTAAAATTAATATAATAATTAATATATCATGAATATATAATTTTAAATATAAATAATAAGTTATTTATTTCATCAATTGTAATCATTCCATGTTAATTATGGCATATTAAGAATGCAATGTGAGACATTAAAAAAATAATTATTTTTAAAATTATAATAAATTTTGACTGAAAGTTTAATAATTAAAAAAATATTTTTTTGTTTTTATTTTTAAAAAAACTCTTCTTTTTTGCTTGAATAAATTATTACCGTACGTCCAGATGGATGGTGGATGATGGGCACGGCATCACTTGAGGTTTTGGCTGTGAGGAAGTCTCGTCAAGCAACTCCCTTGGAGAGACCAGCCGAACAGGAAGGTGCCGCATCGCAGATAATCGAAGCGGTTCTGGATTCGAAGTATTATTATTATTATTATTATTATTATTATTATTATGGGTGAAGTTTCTGGATTCGAAGTCAAAGCACTTGTAAATTTCTTCAACGGGCCCACACCGGGCGTCTTTGCGAGATAAAGTACGACGGCTTCGGTTAAAATAAAATCCATATATTTTAAATGGTGGAGACGGGAGGCTGAATAAAAATAAATAAATAGCAGGATTTGACAAGTGTTTGGATGGGGGGTTAAATGTTGCCGAGGGTTTTAATGTCTCCCGGGCCGACGTTCACGAAAAGGGCATGCGTGTGGGACAGGAATTCCTAAATACACAGCAAAAGTTAAAAAATTTTATTTACACTGTACGGAGTGCTCAATGCATTGTTTTTTTTTAATTTTTTTTAAAAATTTAAACTATCCCTAGCATTCTACTTTTCTTCCCTTTTCTCATCTTTTTCGGCATGGATGCCCTTTTCATCTCCTTTCTCTTCCCTGGCATCGCCCCTAAGCCTTTTCGGCAGCCCATTTTCTCCTTCTTTCTTTCTCGCATCATCCCTTATCCCTTGCCTCGACTCATGTTTCCTTTCCTCCCCTTTCGACACCACCCTCACTCCTTTATTGGCCTCGATCTCCTCCTCACTCCTCGGCCCCGGCGCCCCTCCCCCTCTCTGGCATTGCCAGGGACAAGAGTGGGAAGAAGATCAGATGCCAAAAAGGAGGGAGGGACATCGAAGCCGAGGAGTAGGGAGAAGATCGGACCGATGGAAGGATGAAGGGCGATGCTGGAGAGGAAAGAAAAAGAGATGGGAGCCGAAGGGAGGGGTGAGGGACAGTGCCAAGAAGGGAGGGCACTTGGGAAGGAAGGGGAGAGGAGATGGAGGTGCTAAGTTTAGGATTTTTTTTAAAAAAATTGAGGGGTGCACTATGCAATCCGAACAGTGCAAATAGAAATTCCCCAAAAATTACTCTTCACAACCCCTTGTCCCATATTTAAAAAATAATAATTCTTAAACTACTCTTAAAACTCTCCCCTATCCTTTTTTTTTCTCCCTCCACAGCCCTCTCCCTAACCCCACCACTCCCCTCCTCAGCAACGGCTGCTCCGACCCCTCCGGCACCGTCTCGTCTCCTTCCCTCTTCCTTTGGCACCGTCTCCTCTCCTTCCCTCCCTTAGCCCTCGTCTCTTTTACACCCCCGGCACCAGCTGCTCTTTCCATCTATCGCCTCCTCGGCATCATCTTCTTCCCTCTCCCTCCCAGCACCGGCTCCCCTATCCTCTCCGGCCTCAACACCAGGCCCCCCAACCAGCATCGGCTCCTCGGTATCATTTCCTTCCCTCCCGGCTTCGGCACCAGGCCCCAACCAGCATCGGCTCCTCGGCATCATCTCCTCCCGTCTCCCCCTGGCATCGGCTTCCCTTCCCTCCAAGGCTTTGGCACCAGGCCCCCCAACCAGCATCGGCTCCTCGGCATCATCTCCTTCCCTCTCCCTCCGGCACCGGCTTCCCTTCCTTCCTCAGCTTCGGCAGCAGGCCCCCCAACCAGCATCGGCTCCTCTAGCCCCCAACCAGCATCGGCTCCTTTTACTCCCCTCTCTGGTTGACTCCCCTTCCCTGCCCTTTTCACCCCACCGTCTCCTCTCCTTCCCCTCTGGCACCAGCTTCCTTCTCCTTCTCGACCCACATCTCTCTTATTTTTTTGTTTCATCCTGTTGGATCAAACAGAGGGTCTCTATTCAGTCATGTTTGACTAAATAGAAGTGTCTATTCGATTTATCAAAAATGAATATATATCTTTCGTTTATTTTGATAGATCGAACTGAGAGGATGATGGAGTGAGGGCCGGAATGCCCGAGTGATCAAAGCCGGAGAGTGGGTTGTGTAGAGAAAAAAATTGGGGGGGGGGGGGGATATTTAACGATAGTTAAAAAAATTGGCGGATAGTAATTTTTGCGGTGTATTACACTGTAGATCGCTGTTAGGTTCTAGTTGGCTTGTGCTTTGCACGTGACTTCAAGTTCGATGAATAGTGAACAATGGCTGGCTGGCTGGATATTTAAGAAGAAGGGAGTCCATTAAATAATAGTAAACGACATTTCTTACAGACTGTGGAGAGGGGAGACAAAGCTTGATGTAGTTTTCAACAGAACTCTATGGAAAAATAAGTAAAGCAAATTAAGCTTACATTTACATGAGATTGGAAACCATTTTGCTTTTCTAATTCATATATATTTGCAACCATGAAACCACATAGCATCTCCTAACTATTTTTTTAAAAAATAAAATTCTAAATTATATAAATGATATGAGAAATGAAGTCAATTCATGATTTGTTTAGACTAACAAACACTATGAACCATCTCTTTTTGAGGCTGACCAAGTGTCAATTATAATTTTATTATCAAATATGAGCATTGAAAGCTGATAAAAAAAAAATCAAAGCTTACGAAGAAATATATGAAAGCCGATATTTGTATATTTTAATCTTTGTTGATCATGCATTAGAGAGGTTTTAAGTTTTAACTACCTACTAATAAATTTAAATAATATATTTTAGCTTGACTTTTTGGTTGAGGTCTAAGTTATTACAAAAGTGATATAAAATAGTTGAGTGATTGTCTTGAGTTACCTTGGCATCCTGCTGCCAAGCCTAAATTCATGGACATACTAGAATGGGAAAGTAGTCTTCAATGAGATGAAGTTTTCTTTTTATAAAATTCTAAGAAAGACCATTAGAATCTCTCTCTCTCTCTCTCTCTCTCTCTCTCTCTCTTCTCCCTTTCTTTCTGAGTTCTCTAAGGATGAAATAATTACATTAAATATCAATTTTATAATATGTTATTATAATTGTGCTCTGATGAATACTGCAAGCCCAAGTCAGTTTCCAATGGCCTCACAAACTTAGAAGAATCCCATGAATTTGCTAACTTAGAAGAAATTTGAGACATCAGACTCAAGATCCTCAAGCCTCTAGATTGATTTGGGGATAATATAAAGCATTTATTACATTAGAAACCTTAGTTTGATGCTACAGTAGTAATTAGTTTCTATGCAAGAAAAGCGCCCTGGAATTATGAATTTTTTCCCTTTTCTAAGGATGTTAATTATGCCTTTTTAGAGTTTTTTTTTTCCTTCAAAACAATATATGCTTTATAAATATTTGAAATTATACATGTACCCCAATAAATATACTATTTAAATATACATTTTTTATGGTTATTTTGCATGTATATTATAAATATATAAAATAATGCATATATTTTTATAAAAAAGTATTATTCCTGTGTATAACTTTATAATTTATTTCTTTACATGTATATTTTTATAAATTTATTATTCATATTTATATTCTTAAAAGTGTTTCTTTTTAAAGATCTACATGTAAAATAAGATAACTTATACGCAAAAAAAATAATATATAAGCATATGCATGCAAAAAACATATTTACAAAAATATTCATACAAAAATAATATTAAAAACATAGCTACAAAATATTATTTTTATACATACATGTATATATATCCTCATGATAAAGCATCAATACTCATACCAATTATTCTATGAAAATTCTCGCTCATATCAAAATCATCAAATCATCCTAATCCGTTTCTGACATTAAACTTAGAAATCTAAATGGGTATTGAGATACCATCTAGCCAGCAGAAAGGTATCCGTTTCCTTCTTTACGATATTAGTTTCCAGGTGTCTCAATACGTATCTGATGCAACCCATGCATGCATGGGATCGAAATACCCATGTACCAAAATCTGGCACGCGTCATCCCACCACCCGTCCGAACTAAAAACAGTCCGATTTATCCAACATGCTACCAACCAGCAGACGGTGGCTGCGGCTTCTCTCGTCCGACACGTATCCATCTCCGTAACAATGTAGACAAAAACTTTTCAGAATCATAAATGAAATAACTACTTCTAATTTATGTGGTTTGAGATTTATTCAAAATTATATATTTATATATATCAAAAGTCAGAAAAGGAATTGTAAATTTTTTTTTTTTTTTTTACCTCCAATCCAAAGCTCGAAAATAAAAGAAAAGAAATATAAAAAAACGGAGCAAACCATTTTCATTTTTTTTTTTTCCTTCCTTTTTCCTTCAGTCCCTCTGGGCTCGGGCCTCAGGCCTAGGAGAGGCGGAGGGCACCGCGGAGCTTGGAGAGCCGGGACTTCTTGAGGTCGCGGTCGTCAGATGAGGATACGACGGTCATCTCGCTCTCGGAGCTGAAGCACTGGCGGCCGAGCACGGTCACCGGGGTGTTGGAGCTGGAGACCATCTCTAACGTCGAATCGCAGCCATCCATCCCCACGTCGCCAAACGCATTGCAGCACTCCCACAACTTCTCCTTTAATTAAATCCAAACCAAAGTTAATCAATGAATGGACCCAAAAAAAAAAAAAAGCACCGCGATACCGTAGAAGATTTTCGGTGAAAATGTGAATTTTTTTTTTTTACTTTATTTACAAATCCAGAGGAAGAAATGGCGGAGCGGAAGGAGGCGAATTGGATGGGGAAGAGCTCGTGGGCGGCGGAAAGGAGCACAGCGGCGGCGATCACCGACGGCTTGAACACTAGCATCTTGATCTCTAATTTATTGAATAAAAAATATTCAAGAATCAGCCAAGAAAGAGTGGAAGCAGGGGAAAAAAAAAAAAAAATCGATTTTTTATGGCTTTTTGATAGCCTGGAATGTACCGTTCTGGGCTTTGAAGAGGGCTTGGGAGGCGTGAGCTTTGAGGGCGTCGAGGAGAGGGGGTTGGGCAGGGGAGAAGAAGGAGAGGAAGAATGGGAGGAACGAGAAGGGAGTGACGGATCGCATCCGCCAGTCCAGCGCCCCAAGAACTAAAAGCTCCATCCGCCGAATCGTCTGGGCGTCGAATATGAATCCCTCCTCTCTCTGCACATCGTGAAAGAAATCAAATTGAAATCGGGAAAGGATCACTATACGGTCGTGATGAGATCAAAATCGAACGGATTCTTTGGTTAATACCTGGAAATCGGTGAGAGAGAAATCGGTCTTCTTCATCTTGGAGGCGATGGAGAGGCAGGAGATGGAAAGGAGTCGCACAACCCAGGGCTTCTCGCTCTGTAACCAAAAAAGATCGCAGCTTTGCATCAGATCGGATTTCCAAGCACTGATTCTATTGTTTTTTTCCCTATTCTATGGGTGATTTACCGGGATTTCTCGCTTGGACAGAAAGCGATCGACGTAGTTGATGGCGAGATAGGCCACAGCTGGATCCAGATTGGAGCTAAACTGCGCCTGCCCACGGGAACATCGTTCATTCCAAATGGAACACACACAAAAAAAAAGAAAAGGAATTTTATCACTTCTTTGTATGAAAGATCTAACCTTTCTTTGATTGCCATTCATGGATTACCTGGAGGATTAAGGAGACGGCGTCGCGACGGGCCGAGAGATCGAGGTGGCCGCCGGAGAAGAGGCCCATGTGATCGGACTCCGCGGCGAAAAGCGCCGCGATCGAGTCGGAGAGGGGGTGCTGTTCCTCGTCGGAGCCCGTGAGAGGGTTCTCGAGGTCGAACTCCATTCCTCAATCTATTGTATCGGCACCAAGAAAGAAAGGGAAAACGCAGACAGTTCAAGAAAAGGAGAAGAGGAGACGAGAGGCCATTAATCCTAAAGCTGCGATAGAGGGGAGAGGAGCGAACGGGAACAGCTCGTTTTATGAAGAGGGAAGCTATTTGAAGAAGAAGGGAGACTTCAGCTTCGCTCCTCACAACAGGAGCACTGCCGTCCTCTCTTTCTCTCTCATCTATAGGGAAGAGAGATATAATGTTAATCAAGATGGCATCAAAATTTGATTTTTAGCGTGTTTTTCGTGATGTAGAGTTCAAGGGAATAGAGGAGTGGTGATTAGAGAGAGAGAAAGGGAGCGAGGGGGCATTCAGATATTGTCGGAAAGGGCAACAGATGTCGCTGTCGCATGGGGCGAAAGCGGGCCGCGGCATCAGAGCCGAGCGAGATTTGTATGTCCGAATCATGATGGAGGCATGTTGGAGGTTTTCTCATCATCTCTCATCCTCAAGAGAAGAGAAATCTCGTTCGCTGGTCTTGCTTCTCGTGGGTTTGGTCTGGATTCGTCGAGGAAACGGCCTCCGTTAGTTCTCAAAAACTTTCTGTCTGGATGGAGAAAAAAATTATATATATATATATATATATATATATATATATATATATATATATATATATATATAATATAAATAAAATAAATAAAAAATAATTAATAATTTATAAAAGTAATAATACTTTTGTTACTGATGCGGATAAATTAACCGTGATGAGCGACGGGCATGCGAAGATTTGTCATGGGCTTCCAAATGGGATAGAGGGGTCGTCTCCCTTCTTCGGAACCCTGCAAGAAGTCCCTGGCCGGTGTTCCTGGCAAGACCCTCCGACACTCAAGTTAGTAAACTTGTCGCTCAGTTCTGTAGTAGTGAGATAAGAGTTGAGATAGAGAGCGATAGATGGAGAGAGAAAGAGAGGTCCCCTTGCATTGAGCTCGGGTCCTCCTCTTATACCTGTTTAGGGGGTCCCGTTTACCTCGTTCCGTTGGAACCGTCGAATCTTCCTCGTTGGGATAAGTTTCTTCGAACGGCGAGTGGTTAAGCCGTTGCTGGATGAGGGCCGCTTGTAGCGGTAACTACCGAGCGTGCTAGCACTTGCCCGTGATTTCAGTGAGCGAGGTACACGGCAATAGACCTCGAATCTCGGGATCTGTTGCCTGAGGCGGGTCATTATGCATGCGAGAAAGGCACCAAGTTAGGACCGGAGCCAAGGGCTGGAGCCAAAGGCCGTCGCTGGAGGCTGGAGACAAAGGCCGGAGCTGGAGGCCGTCACTGGAGACCGGAGCCAAAGGCCGGAGCTGGATGCCGGAGCTGGAGCCCGGAGACAAAGGCCATCGCTGGAGGCCGGAGCCAAAGGCCGAGCTGGAGGCCGGAGCCAAAGGCCGAAGCTGGAGGCCGTCGCTGGAGGCCGGAGCTGGAGGCCGGAGCCAAAATTCAATTTCTGGGTTTTGCTATCACATCATTATTTCCGAAAATCGGTCAAAAGATAATACCCCCAGAGGAGACGGTCAGCCGTATCAGATGTCCCCCCGCCCCTGAGATGAGTGAGCGCACAATCACTAGCGAAAGGGGTGTTAATATCCTCTGGGCGGCCGATTTTCGCACCATCATTTCGTCTGTCCGGGCTATTGGGATTGAAGAGGATTTCCCTTGAGTAGTGAGTCATAAAAGGCGAGCGTCATCATTGTGGTAAGGCCACCGCCATCTCTCTATTGGTGGAGTTTTTCGTGTTTTTCGCGCTGGTAGGCCGCCGAAGCGCCTTCCATTTGAAGGTGGACACATGGCCAGAACGGACGGCCATGGGATGATTTGAAATGGGGCTATAAGAGGAAAAAATCGTCCTTATCCTCCCATCCTCCCTTCTCTTACGCTACTGCTTCCTCTCGAGTCTGCAAGCGTCCATCCGCCTCCCGTATTTGTTCTCTCCTCGTGCTCCTTCGATCCTAAATCAAGTTTTCCAGGTTAGTCTCCATGGCTTCCTCGCCTTCTTGTTCTATTTCCGATTCCGGGGGGCGTTCCCCCACTCCTTCTCAAACTTCCGCTTCCTTACCAAGCCAATGGTCTACCCCCTCCTCCAATCACTCCTTGCCGGAACGGCGGCCGGTCAGACGCCCCGTAGCCGGGAGTCATTTGACTGGCGGGCGGACTTCCGTCCGGAGCCGTCGACGGCTGCTGGTCCTTCCAGCGCTGTCAAGGAGTCCCCCGAAGGGACTGCTTCCACTATGTCTGCTCAAGACAGTAAATCTGAAAGCTAGGCATAGCTTTCCGCCAAACCTTCTTCTGTTCTACCCTGCTCCTGATGACAGGGTAACCTCTTCCCGTCCCGGAAGAGTTGCCTTGTACGGAGCCTTCTTTAAGGCCGGACTTCGACTACCCATCCATCCTTTCATCCTCAATCTTCTGGACCGATATTCTCTAACACCTTCCCAGTTAGTTCCTAACTCGATCCGAACCATCGTCGGCTTTCTGGTTCTCTGTCACCTGCAAGGCATAAAGGCCAGCATCTCTTTATTCCGCAGTTTTTATACCCTCTGCAAGCAGTCAGGTTGGTGGTCCTTCACCCCTAGGTCTAATAGGATCCTTAAGTTATACCTTCCTACCTCCGTTAAAGGGTGGAAGGATAAGTTCTTTTTTGCTGATATCGATGGGGTGCGCGGAAGCTGGGGGATACCCAACATTGATGCCAATAGGGATTCTTCCATCCTTCCAAGAGATCGAATGGCATTTGGGCAGCTTCTGACTGCCGATGTCCCTCGATGCAATAAGCTTTTGGTTGATGAAAACCTTCGTCTCGCCGGCCTAATCCCTTCTGGTGGTGAGCACTTGATTACCCACCTTTTTCCTTCTTTTCTTTTCTTTTTCTTCCTCTCTTTTTATTTATTTATTTATTTATTCATCTCCCACCTTTATAGGGATGACGTCATCGCTTCGCGAGCTCAGGCAGACGACCACTAAGAAGAGGAAGGCAACGGGGAATGAGTCCCTTGCCGAGAGGAGGGCCGTTGCCAAAATCCCAAGGAAGGCCGACGCGGGGAGGGCCGACGCTGGAGGGGCTAGAGTTGTGAAGCCCCTGCGCGCTAAGGTTTTGAAGAAGGCCAACACTGGAAGGGCCGACGCTGGTGAGGCCGATGCTAAAAGGGCCAAAGTTGTGGATCCCCCGCACGTGTGCGAGGCAGCCAGAGCCCAAGCCGACGAGCCCACCAAGAAAGACACGGTAAGGGCCGAGGCCGGCGAGGAAGTCGGGTAGAGCTAAATATGAGAAAGAAGATCATCTTCAGTTCCAGCTCCTCCTGTCATCCTGCTCGATCCTTCTCCAGAGCAGGTCGCAAAAGCGCCGTCACCCCCGCCCGAAGCCGTGGAGACGGAGCAGGTCCCCGCAACAATAGGGCCAACTCCCGCAGCTATCCTACCCCCCATAGGGGTAACAACCGAAGCGCCTCCACCAGCAAAGGGGCCGGAGGCAGCAGAGTCGGAGGCGGAATCCTCCTCCGCGGCCCTCATGCCAAGGGAAAGGAGGGGTGTCGATCCTTCCTTCCAATCGCTCTTGGCGAACCACAGCCGCTGGGCCGAGCGGGCCTTAGATGAAGCATCTGTGGTGGAGGTGCAAGAGTTTCTCCGGCATCAAGGGAGAGCCACCTTCTTCCGCGAGACGTTTGTGGCACATCTTTGGTTGAGCCTTTGCCCCATTATCATTTTTCCTCTTTGTTTTATTTGTTTTATTTTGCTTTTTGACATTGACATTCCATTCAGGCACTGAACTCTCTGATCGCCATGAGGGAACTTTGGACCCTGAGTGATGCTGCTCTCGACCAGTCGCGGGAGGAGATGCTATCACTCCAGGCTAGGGCAGAAAAGGCAGAGATGGCCTTGGAGGATACCCGGGCTACCTAAAGAGCGAAGTCGAAGCCATCCGGCTGAGAGCTGAGAAGGCAGAGTACGCGCGGGAAGTTGCCCAGCGTCGTGCAGCCAATGAGCTGGATAACGCTCAGGCGGCCGAGGAGAAGCAAAGGATGACCGAGGAGAGGCTGGAGGCGGTGGAATCAGAAATGTGTGTTTTGAAGACTCGATTGGATTCCGCCTCCACTGAAATAGATGCAGCCAAAGAGGTCGCCCGCCAGTCCGACGCCAAGATTGCCGACTTGGAGGCGGCGGTGACTGAGGCCAAGAGGGAGGCCATCGAGTCCGAGCGAAAAGCCCTCGAGGCGAAGAAAAGAGCTGCAGAGGCCGTAGAGGATTTCAGGAAGTCTAAAGCCTTTGATAAGGAGCTAGCCGAATCGGCGGCGTTTGCTTACGATGTCGGCTTCCAAGACTGCAAGGAAAAAATCCAAGAACTCTATGACCTCGAGGATATTGAAGGGCTGAAGCCAGATGACGTTCCTGAAGACGATGACTCGGCCCCAAATGACCCTTAGTAGTTTTTTTTTTGTATCGCTCTAAGCCCGACTCAGATCGGCAATTTTGTAAACTTTTAGCCATCAATGAATGTTTTAACCCTCATCGTGTGCCTTTGGTCATAATCAGCTTTAGCTGCGTGAGTTGTCGCGAATCACCAACCAATGGCTGAAAAACATGACTCCTCCTGTTAGGAAACTGATGCGGGACCAATTTCGATCGTAGAGACGACAATCGAGAACAGTAGGTAGTACAAGACCTGCTCGTGCAGGCACGAAGCCATGGAATGCTTACTGCCTCATTAGATATGTCGTACGAAATGGGATTGTGCACCGAAATGTTGTCCCTAATTACCGATGCAGGGAGCCGGTCTTTGGTGCCGACACGGGGCGCCGATCTTAATTGCCGACGTGGAGTCAGTCTTTAGTTGCCGATGCAGAGAACCGGTCTTTAGTTGCCGACGCAAGCCGGTCTTTAGTGCCAACGCGGAGAGCCAATCTTTAGTTGCCGACGCAGAGAGCCGGTCTTTAGTTGCCGACGCGGAGCCGGTCTTTAGTGCCGACGCGGAGAGCCGGTCTTTAGTTGCCGACGCGGAGCCGGTCTTTAGTGCCAACGCGGAGAGCCGGTCTTTAGTTGCCGATGCGGAGCCGGTCTTTAGTGCCGACGCAGAGAGCCGGTCTTTAGTGCCGACGCGGAGCTGGTCTTAGTTGCCAACGCGGAGCCGGTCTTTAGTTGCCGACGTGGAGAGCCGGTCTTTAGTTGCCGATGCGGAGCCGGTCTTTAGTGCCGACGCGGAGAGCCGGTCTTTAGTTGCCGACGCGTAGCCGGTCTTTAGTTGCCGACGCGAAGAGCCGGTCTTTAGTTGGCGAGCATATTCACTCAAAAATAATGCTAACATTTCGAACATCAATCTGTCAAGTAGATTCAAATTAATGAAGATAGCACCTTACTGATAATATCGGCATAAATTGTCGGCGTTCCAGGTGCGAGGAAGCGGTTTCTCGTCTAGCTCTTCAACTTTGTATGCCCCATGGTGAAGTACCTCCTTGACACGGTATGGTCCCTCCCATTTCGGTGCCAGCTTGCCCCCCTCTGTTGGCTTTGATACTTCAGCTCTTCGCAGAATGAGATCTCCGGAGCGGAACGTCTTGGATCGTACTCGAGCATTATAGTATTTGGCCGCTCGCTGACGGAAAGCCGTCATGCGAAGTTGTGCTTGGTCTCGCAATTCTTCCACTAAATCTAGATCGGCTCGTAGCTGGTTTGAGTTGCTTTCTCGTGGTATAATTCTGTCAGGGGACTGGGAACTCCTATCTCCACCGGAATGACTGCTTCGGTCCCAAAGACCAGGCTGAAAGGAGTTTCCCCAGTAGGGGCTCGCGGCGTCATGTGGTAGGCCCACAGTACACTGGGGAGTTCCTCCACACAGCACCCTTTGCAGCCATCTAGCCGAGCCCTAAGCCCTTGGAGGATGATGCGATTAGTCACCTTGGCTGCGCCGTTAGTCTGAGGGTGCCCCACGGAGGTAAATCGATGATGGATGCCCAGGCCAACGCAGAATTTCCGGAAGGCCGTGTTGTCAAATTGTCGGCCGTTGTCAGTAACGAGGGTGTGCGGTAGCCCGAACCAGCACACCACAGACTTCCAGAAGAAAGTCCTTATTTTTCCCTCCGTGATCTTAGCGAGAGCCTCCGCCTCGATCCACTTGGTGAAATGGTCAACTGCCACCACTAGGAACTTGCGTTGTCCGGAGGCTGGAGGGAACGGTCCCAGAATGTCCATGCCCCACTGTGCGAAGGGCCAGGGTGCAGCCAGGGGGGTCAGCTGGGACGCCGATTGATGCTGAATGTTGGCATGGCGCTGGCAGCTGTCACACCTCTTAACAAGTTCGAATGCGTCCTCCTTCATTGTCAGCCAATAATACCCCTACCGTAGGGCTTTGTATGCTAGAGCTCTGCCCCCAGATGGCTTCCACATATACCTTCATGTATCTCTTGCAGAATATAATTAGCTTCGGTGGGACCAACACACCTGAGAACTGGGTATGAGAATGACATCCGATAGAGCTTTCCCTCCATTATAAAAAATTTCGGGGCCCGTCTTTTATGTTTCTTGGCTTCGGCAGGGTTTTCTGGGAGGGTGCCCTCGGTAAAGTACCGGACATAGGCGTCCATCCAGGAAGGCTCCTGCTCAACTGGTAGAGTTTCTCTTGATGCGTCAATACTCGGGGCTTCCAAGTGCTCTACATAAGCTCTTCCCAGCATCCCATCACCTGAGGTGGCAAGATGGGATAAGGCGTCAGCTCTAGCATTCTCCTGTCGAGGGATGTAGTTGACGCTAAAGTAAGCTAAGGGAGAAGCTAGCGATTGCACCATACTTAAGTAGCGGGACATGATGGGATCCCTTGCTTCATATTCCCCTGCGATTTGGCCAGCGACCAGTTGGGAGTCGGTGAATGCCCTAAGACGTTTCACCCCAAGCTCTTGAGCTAATCTCATTCCGAACAGTAGAGCCTCATACTCAGCCTGATTATTAGTGGCTGAAAGAGGAAGCGGAGTGCGCACTCAGTTACAACTCCATCCGAGTTGGCCAAGATGAGGCCTGCTCCGCTCCCTTGAGAATTCGATGCCCCGTCTACATGAAGGACCTAGTCATCATCACTGGTTCCGAGAGGCTGGGGGTGTGTAGAAGGTTCTTCAGGTTGCTCCTCTCCCCAAGTGCATTTGGACCAAAAAATCCGCCAAGACTTAAGATTTTATGGCCGACCGGGGGCGAAAAGACAGATTGAATTCCCCAACTTAAGCGCCCACCTTGCCAGTCGGCCGAAAGTATCCGGGCGAACGAGAACTGTCCTCAAAGGTTGGTCTGTGATTACCGCGATCGGGTGGGCTTGGAAGTATGGCCGCAGACGCTGGGCAGACACGATCAACGCGAAGATAATCTTCACCATCTTCGAGTACCTGGTCTCTGCATCGTGGAGCACCTTGCTTATGTAGTATACTGGCTTTTGCATGCCATTGGTGTCCACACGGACCAGCACAGAACTAACGGCTTCAGGAGAGGCCGCGAGGCATAGAAGGAGTTCTTCTCCATCTGTTGGTTGGCTAGCAGTGGCAGGGTAGATAAGAATTCCTTTAACCCTCGAACGCCTCTTGACATTCTTTCGTCCATTTGAATTCATTGACCTTGCGGAGCGCCTTGAAGAAAGGTAGGCACCTTTCAGCGGACTTGGACAGGAAGCGACTTAAGGCGGCCACCCTTCCCGTCAAGCGCTGTATTTCCTTCTTATTGACGGGAGGCCTCATGTCCAAGATGGCTTGAACTTTGTCCGGGTTTGCCTCGATCCCCAACAGGGTTACCATGAAACCCAAGAACTTTCTGGCTGTCACCCCAAATGCACACTTGCGTGGGTTCAGCTTCATCTAGTACCGACGAAGGTTGTCAAAAGTCTCTGCTAGGTCCGTGATATGGTCGGTGGCGTAGACGCTCTTTGTCAACATGTCATCCACGTACACTTCCATGTTGCGTCCTATCTGGCCTTCGAAGACTTTGTTCATCAGTCTTTGGTAGGTGGCTCCCGCGTTCTTTAGCCCAAAAGGCATTACCCTATAGCAGTACAACCCCTTTTCAGTTATGAAGGAGGTAGCTTCTTCATCCGCCGGATTCATCCGGATCTGGTTGTACCCAAAGAAAGCATCCATGAAGCTAAGGACCTCATGACCGGATGTAGCGTCCACAATTGATCGATCCGGGGTAGGGGAAAGCGTCCTTAGGGCATGCTTTGTTGAGATCGGTGAAATCCATGCACATTCTCCAGCTCCCGTTGGTCTTACGGACCATCACCACGTTGGCCAACCATTCGGGGTAATGAACCTCCCGAATATGGCCTGCAGCCGTTAACTTGCGAACTTCCTCGTCGATAGCTTTCTGTCTATCTGGAGCGAAGTTTCTTTTCTTCTGTCGGACCGGCCGACACTCTGGCCTGAGGTTGAGCCGATGGGTGATCACTTCCTCGGGGACGCCGGCATGTCTGAGGATGACCATGCAAAGACGTCGGTGTTGGCAGGAAAGTGAGAAGTCGATCACGTGCCTCTTCTAGAAGCAACGCCCCACTGGATAGTCCTTGCCGGGTCATCCCCCAAGGGGAGGGTCAGGAGGTGTTCGGCTGGCTCTCCCCTCCTTCCCAGCTCCCGGGGATCGAGTGGCTCAGAGGCTATTACTGACGCCGCTTCCAGTGGGCTGGGAGACAAATGATAGCAAAGCGGTGGTGGGCTTTGCTTCCCTTTCATTCTCTAACTCCTTCGTCGGTGGGGAACCTTACCAATAACCTCTTAGTGGAGATCACGGCATCTAGCAGATTCAACCCTGGTCTCCCCAATATAGCGTTATAAGCCAGCGGGACCCGGACCACCAAGAAATTTATAACCACGGTGCTTTGACGTGGAGGGGTTCCAGCCGTGACTGGGAGGGCGATCTCCCCTCAACGCTCACCGAGTCTCTAGTGAAGCCCATTAGAGGCGCGGCGATGGGTCGGAGGGAAGACTTCGACAGATTCATCCGAACAAAAGCCTCGTAGCTCAAAACATCCACCGAACTCCCAATATCAACTAAAATTCTTTTTATAGGATGTTTGGCTATAGTCATGGATACAACGACACTGTCGTCATGCTTATTAACTACCCCCTCTAAATCCTTTCCAAAGAAAGGAATTACAGAATCTATTCCCTCTCGCTGCCTTTTTGAACCACCACCTGCCCCCCATGAAATCATAGCTATGGTCTTCTTCGTTGGAGCATTGTCCACGCCGGGCGGAAGTATCGTAGGCACCGACGGACCTGAAGTGGGAAGGTTTCCCCTTCGAACGAATTTGCCCAAGTGACCCTGCTGAACCAGCTCCTCAATGGCTTTCTTCAGATGACGGCAGTCCTCAGTGTCGTGACCATAGTCCCGGTGGTACCGGCAGTAAAACTCCTTGTTGCGGGGGGTCCCAGATTTCAAGGGAGCCAGACACTTGAAATAAGGTTCCTCCTCGATCTCTAGTAGGATGTGAGATATAGGAGCCATGAGGGGAGTGAATTGCTCTTTAGAAATAAGCGTATGTGATCGGCGATCTGAGCGGTGAGGAAGCTCAGGCTTCCGGGGTCGTGCTCCGGCATGATCAGTAGGCGGTGGTTTCTTACTGGTATTCTTGTCACCTTCCCTCCTAGAAGAATCTGCCTCGTCGGCGCGGATGTATTTCTGTGCTCGACTCAGAAGCTCGGCATAAGAACTCAGAGGCTTCTTGTCCAGGGAATAGGCAAACCTGGAGGGCCGAAGTCCTCGCTTTAATGCCAAAGTGGCTACAGAATCTTCCAGGTTGTATACCTCCAACGCTGCTTCCTTAAACCGAGCGACAAAGTCTTTCAAGGTCTCGCCACTCCTCTGTTGGACAGCAAATAGGCTATCAGCCACTCGTGGGATCTTTCGGCAAGCATCAAAGTGGGCCAGGAAAGATCGCTCGAGTTATCGAAACGAATTGATGCTGCGTGGAGGCAGGCGGGAATACCACGCACGTGCCGCCTTGCGAAGGGTGGCCAGAAAGGCAACACATAAAAGGGAGTTCGTCGCTCCTTGGACCTGCATGAGGACCTTGTAGCTCTCCAGGTGGTCCAGTGGGTCCGTCGTGCCATCGTACAGGTCCAGTTGGGGGAGACAGAATTGGGGCGGGACCGTTTCCTCCATGATGCGCCGAAAAAATGGGGGGCGATGCTCATAGTCTGTCTCGTGAGGGTTAGCGATCCAGCGGCTAAGCTCCTCCAACCGTCGATGATACTCGTCGAGCCATTGCTCGGCCCGATGGGTAGTCTTCTGGAGGGTGCCGTCTTGAGATGAATCAGAAGAGGAAGCCGAAGAAGATCGCCGACATAAGAAACGCACCCATCTGGACTCTCTCTCCTCCGGTCGATGATGGGAACGACCGGAGTGGCAAGAGGGGGACCGCCGTCGCTTCGAGGCCTCTCGGCGGCGAGGTTCAGGGGGTGAGTGGCGGGAGACCTCGGGTGGGGTCCCACCTTGGTGAGACTGGATTGTCCCCTGCACCCCTTCACCAGGCGCAGGGGGTTGAGGTGCAGTGGCCAAGCAGTGTTTTTGCAGTCCCCGTACCATTGTCATCAGGTCTTGGATCTGGTGAGCTAGAACCTCCAGCCGGTCAGGCTGGCTTATATGTGCAGGGGCGAAACACGGAGGTTGGCCTCCGATTGCTCAGCCCATGGAATGCGCTCTGCGGCTTGACTGGAGGAAGCCTCCTGTGCTCGTGTGGTCACCATCGTCTCCCTCGCAGAATTGGTGGGGTCACAGGGAGAACCTTCGCCTTCCTCCCGTGCGAACGTCTCCCTACCTAGCGCGCCAATCTGATGCGGACAAATCAACCGTGATGAGCGACGGGCATGCTGAGATTTATCATGGGCTTCCAAATGGGATGGAGGGGTCGTCTCCCTTCTTTGGAACCCTGCAAGAAGTTCCTGGCCGGTGTTCCCGGCAAGGACCCTCCGACGCTCAAGTTAGTAAACTTATCGCTCAGTTCTGTAGTAGTGAGATAAGAGTTGAGATAGAGAGCGATAGATGGAGAGAGAAAGAGAGGTCCCCTTGCATTGAGCTCGGGTCCTCCTCTTATACCTATCTGGGGGTCCCGTTTACCTCGTTCCGTTGGAACCGTCGAATCTTCCTCGTTGGGATAAGTTTCTTCGAACGGCGAGTGGTTAAGCCATTGCTGGATGAGGGCCGCTTGTAGCGGTAACTACCGAGCGTGCTAGCACTTGCCCGTAATTTCAGTGAGCGAGGTACACGACAATAGACCTCGAATCTCGGGATCTGTTGCCTGAGGCGGGTCATTGTGCATGCGAGAAAGGCACCAAGTTAGGACCGGAGCCAAGGGCTGGAGCCAAAGGCCGTCGCTGGAGGCCGGAGACAAAGGTCGTCGCTGGAGGCCGGAGCCAAAGGCCGGAGCTGGAGACCGTCGCTGGAGGCCGAAGACAAAGGCCGGAGCTGGAGGCCGTCGCTGGAGGCCGGAGCCAAAGGCTGGAGCTGGAGGCCGTCGCTGGAGGCTGGAGCCAAAGGCCGGAGCTGGAGACCGGAGCCAAAATTTAATTTCTGGGTTTTGCTGTCACATCATTATTTTCGGAAATCGTGCAAAAGATAATACCCCCAGAGGAGACGGTTAGCCGTATTAGATACAAATATTTACATACTTTTTATAAATAGCTTAATATTTTTTAAAAAAATTAAAATTAAAAATAAAAAAATAAAAATGCATTCTTAAGTTTTCTTTTCAAAATATCTCTTCAAATAAAATTTATCAATTTTATCCCTTCATTTTTTTTAATTTTTCCTTTTCATTCAAATAAAATAAATTTTATTTTTCTTTATATATATATATATATATATATATATATATATATATTCTTACTTTTCTTTCCATCCAAAATAGTGTAACGGTATAGTGTCATTCTACTCCGAATGGTATCATGCTTCTCAAATTATTTCGGGTTCTCCGTGCTATTATCGAGGAGTGAGACTGATTGAGAATTTTTCGGTGATTTATAAGTACAGGGAGTACCGACAGAGTATTCATGTATTAATTATTGATTTATCTACAAAGTTTTACAATTTTTCATGTAGATGATATAATTTAATATTAGAGTAAACAATTGATAGCCTTTTTTTTGTTTAATTTCGTATGTGACTGATTTAAATAGTGTTATTTGTAATTTTTACATGTAAATGAGCTAATTAGAACAGGGGAGGCACAAGAGCATGAGGTTGGTACCCATTAAATCCAAAAAAATAAAAAAATATAAAACTAGCATAACTTGTATTTTTTGTACTTAAATGTTGGATTACAAGTTTGATAGTCTCTTGGTACACCAATCAATTATAATTATAAAATATGTAAACAATATTATATAAAGTTTTCACATGCCAACAATTTAACATGTTTTAAAACATAAGATTGAAAAATGATATTTTTTTTTCTCTCTCTTTAGCTCAAGGTAAGATGCATCAAGAATGTTGCCAATGTGTATAAAAATAAGTTTTCATATACTTATTCTCAAAAAATATATCATATTGGGGTCTTAGTGTTGCATGTGAAAATTAATATTTTAATAGTTTAGATTTATTTTGATATGTTTATTTGGTGCGTGAGTGAGAAAGTGGCTTGGAAGGGGACTTTAAAATTCTAACTCACTTATAATTATTACAAATCTTTGGTTTGATTTGATTGAGTTAGATGAATTTTTACTTTCCATGATTTAGTATTATTCACAATAAAATAAGCAAAAAGGTATTTAGAGAATTCAAACAAATGGTATTTCATTATGCTTTTCTTCCGTATATTGGATGACCATAATTGATATGGCCTTGGGAATGGCAATAAGGTGGCTTGAGATTGGTTTTTGCTCATCCTATTCTTGTTTTTATTTTTTCATATTCCATCCCGTCCTTACCCCCTATCTTATTAGGAAAATAATTTTAGTTGTCATCCCTGATCTCTTCCCATTAGCTCATCCCTATAATTTTTCTCTCTTTTTTTTGAAATATCTTTTAAAACGTACTTTTAAAATATCCAAAAAATTTAAATATTAAAAACTTAAAAAAATAAAAAATATAAACATGAGGTGTGTTTGAAATGGGTTTTGGAATGAAAGTATATATATCAATCTAATATCCATTTTAACTATAAAATTTTGATTTTTCTTAAAACTTATCTTTAAGTATGACAAAAAGCATCTCATCTAGATCAAAGTGGGTCATCATCGAATCGAAATAAATTGCCATCTTAGATAGCCTTAGAACCATTCTCATCAAATGCCTTTTTCCTTTAAGAAGATGTTTTAGCGAGGATTGGAAGGAAACATCTTGATTTTGCATTCTACTTATGCTAGTGATAACAATATATTATACATATTAAAAAAAGAATTTTAAAAAAATAATGATCATATACTACTATTGTTATCTAAATCTTTCAAAGTATTGATAATTTTTATAATATTTTATTTGCACGATTCTATTTGGTTTGCCATGAAATCTGCCTTGAACTTTCATCCCGTGAGCCCCATCTTGAAATAGCTTCTTTTATTTGAGCCCTCTTACTTTATACAATCTTGCATTATTATAATTGATGTAGGATGATTTATGCTTTGTTTGATTTAGCCAAAAAAAAATTATGTATGGGCCCACATATATTTTAATTTTTATTAAAAATAAATATCATGAAGAAAATGATATTTATTTTTAGATTCTTTTTTATCTCTTTTAATTTTTTAAAAATATCTTATGAAAAAATATCAATATTAAAAAAAATCTTGTAATAATATAAATTTATCATGAAAACTAAGATAGTATTTGATTCCCAAAAAGTTATTCCTGGATAAGTGTACAAGATAGCATTTATCTAAGGGATAGCTGAAGGGATAATTATCTTTTTTAAATAATAATTTTATCATCAAGGAATAGCTCTAGTTATTTCTGGTTTCATAGGGAATAAGTTTAAGGGATAACCCATGGTTAAACATGAATTATCCTCTCTGATTAAACTTTTTTCCTGGCTATCCTTAGGGATATTTCCTGGCTATCCCATTGATCATATCAAATGCAAAAAGGTAAATCCATAGGATAACTTTTTTTACTCTTATTTGGAGGGATAACCAGCTATTCCTATATTTCCTAGGGAATAAATTGAGGGCATAACCCATGGTTAACTATGGGTTATCTCTCTAGTTAACTTTATTTCCTGCTATCCTTCATAGTTATGACTTTTAGGTAGTGTTTGATAGGAAAAATATTATCCATGGATAAGTGTACGGGATAGAGTTTATCCCCTGGCTATCCCTAGGGATATCTTTTGGCTATCCTATTGATCATATCAAATGCAAAAAGGTAAATCCATAGGATAACCTTTTTTTACTCTTATTTGGAGGGATAACCAGGTATTCCTACATTTCCTAGGGAATAAATTGAGCGTATAACCCTTGGTTAACTATGGGTTATCTCTCTAGTTAACTTTATTTCCTGCTATCCTTCATAGTTATGACTTTTAGGTAGTATTTGATAGGAAAAATATTATCTATGGATAAGTGTACGGGATAGAGTTTATCCCCTGGCTATCCCTAGGGATATCTTTTGGCTATCCCATTGATCATATCAAATGCAAAAAGGTAAATCCATAGGATAACCTTTTTTTACTCTTATTTGGAGGGATAACCAGCTATTCCTACATTTCTTAGGGAATAAATTGAGCGTATAACCCTTGGTTAACTATGAGTTATCTCTCTAGTTAACTTTATTTCCTGCTATCCTTCATAGTTATGACTTTTAGGTAGTGTTTGATAGGAAAAATATTATCTATGGATAAGTGTACGGGATAGAGTTTATCCCCTGGCTATCCCTAGGGATATCTTTTGGCTATCCCATTGATCATATCAAATGCAAAAAGGTAAATCCATAGGATAACCTTTTTTTACTCTTATTTGGAGGGATAACCAGCTATTCCTACATTTTCTAGAAAATAAATTGAGGGGATATCCCATGGTTAACCATGAATTATCCCTTTGGTTAACTTTATTCTTTGCCATCCCTTATAGTTATGGCTTTTGGGAATAAGAGGAGATATCCCTTGGATAGGGATATCCCCTCTTATCCCCTATTTCAAACACTACCTTAAGGTAGTGTTTGATAGAAAAAAATATTATCCATGGATAAGTGTATGGGATATAGTTTACCCCCTGGCTATCTCTAAGGATATCCTTTAGCTATCCCATTGATCATATCAAATGCAAAAAGGTAAATCCATAGGATAACTTTTTTTTACTCTTATTTGGAGGGATAACCAGCTATTCCTGCATTTTATAGGAAATAAATTGAGGGGATATCCCATGGTTAACCATGGATTATCCCTTTGGTTAACTTTATTCCCAGTTATCCCTTATAGTTATGGCGTTTGGGAATAAGAGGGGATATCTAGGAGGATATCTCCTCTTATCCCCTATTTCAAACACTACCTTAGGCTGTGTTTGATAGCTTTTTGGCTATTACTGGATAAATGTATAGGATAACATTTATCCAGGGGATAACTGAGGGGATAAGTACCTTTTTAAAATTACCACTCTGCCATCAAGGGATAACTTTAGTTATTCCTGGGTTTCCTAGGGAATAAGTTCAGTGGATAACCCATGGTTAAACATGGGTTATCCCCTCTGGTTAAACTTTTTCAGCACTATCCCCGGTAGCTATAGCATTTGGGGATAAAGAGGGATATCCCAAGAGATATCTTTTCTTATCCATCATATCAAACACAGCGTTAGAAATAAGAGGAATAAAGGATATTCCCTTTTATTATTTATTTCAAACATAGATAAAAAAATATTTAGAAGATATTTTTTTATTTCCTACTTCAAATACAGTCCAAGTCCAAGTCCAAACGCGAGGGACACCTTGAACAAGGTACCTGCGCACCATCGAATCCGGATGTGAGAGGCTGAGCGATTGCATTTTATGAACCTATTATTTCCTTAGTTGAACCAGCATTTCACTCGAATCTCCGGAAATCGAAGTTCTCCTATACTCCCTAGCGGTGACCCGAACCTACCAAGATGGACCGGTTATTGTGAGCATATCGATGCAAGCGAGAAATTGGGAGCCGTTTAAGAGGACTCCGTTTTGACTTGCGTTGAGTTTCAGTTACGTTGGAACGGTCAACAGAAGCTTCCTTCTGAATTTACCCAAAAAAAAAAGCCGAAAATTTTAAATGTACCATTTTATCCCTCCATCGAGATGTACAGATCTGTCGATCTCAGCCGTCGAAACTCGTTGCAGCGTCCGCCGCCAGCCCTTCATGCGGAAGGTGAAAGTGGCAAGAATGTAGATGAAGGAAAGCATCAAGCCTATTTTCGTCATATCGTAAGGGCCAAAAATCTTGGGCCGTCACGGGACGTCAGATCCCATGACGTGTCATCAATCTCCCTTCCTTCCCCGCTTTGGAAGCAACGTATCCCATTTTTGTATATATATAAAAAAAAGGGCATCCATGCTTGTCATAATTTTTCAGAGAAGAAATGAATGCAACGGTGGTTCTCCGAGGCACTTGGTAATGTTGATTTCCATAGTATAATTATTTTTTTTGAGTTTATTTCTTAGATTTTGTAAATCACATGACCCAGTTTAGCATTTCATTTCACCCACAGCGTACGTAGACTGCACGTCTACCAAACCAATGATGTACCCAAATATTTTATGCTAACCAAGTCTCCTAAATATTAATCCAAGTCCTCACATAATTATATGCCTAGATGGCTGCTGGAGTACGTACTATTTTTCTTATGGTGATGTTCCCATGTCACAAGTTTGTGCGCTCTATAATTATAATAATCCCACTTGGGAAGATGGTCTTTTTTTTTAAAGAATTTTTTAAATATAATTTTAGTTTATTTTAATGAAAAAAATCTTGATCCGAATACCTTGATAATATGCAAAAATTTTAGATTTCTCAATAATTTGATTGAAATAGATAACCAAGCATAACTTCAATAATGCAATAGAAATTGAAAAATAATAATAAGTGAAATTGTGATAGTCCATAGTAATTAGTGGTATTTAATTTTCAGTTATGTAAGTCTACTAGCCTGCACTTATAATTACTTAGCCTTTTAAGTTAGCAATGAACAAAATATCCTATATTTTTTTGAATATGCTAACTCATTGAAACAAACATTTGGAAGGTAACAATGATTCCTTAGGCCCGTTTGGTAGCCGATTTGGATTGAATTTTTTGTTTGTAAAAATAAAAAATCCAATTCATAGTATGAATAATGCATTTGATCGAGTTTTTTTAAAAATATTTTTTTGAAATGATCCTAAAAACCTGAATGAATTTAAATATGTCGAAACAACATTTTCTTCGAATTCTTCTAAGATATTTTTTTAGATTTTATCATTCCTTTCTCAAAACGTTCGAAACTCGCGAATTCGTCTTCTTCCTTTTATCAGCAACTTTTTCATACAATTCGCTACTGCCTTTTTTGTGCGATCTGCAGCTCCCTTTCTCTCCGATATATGCTTCATCAGGGATTCATTATGTTGCGCCTCACAATATGTGGTAACGAAGGACCGTTTGGCTGTTCCAATCCATAACTTTTTTCAGATCGAGGTTTTGATGCATCCTTATCAAGTCCACCCTTTCTTCTCTTGTTATTCATCTAATAAGATCCCAGTACAACAACCAACAATTTTTAGTTTTTTCATGTTTTTTTTAATTTTTTAAATTTTAATTTTTTTTTTGAACCTTAAGTGAACCTTAGAGGAAGCAAAGAAACGTGCTTCGTTGCCTTTAATTAAGTAAAGGGTTATCAAATACTTTTTTTCTTTCTTCCTTTTTTGATGAAGGTATATTGTCTTATTTTCACCTTGGATCTTAATTGAAGCAGCTATTAATTCTAGTTATTATGAAATATTATTTTAGATAGTTAATGATGAGCAGCTGCTATTAGTCTCTCGGAGCCACTATGCCAAATAAAGCCTTATACGATCATAGAAATGTTGCCCTGAAGCAGCATGAGGTGGGCGTGCCAAGCTTTCCAACCCGGGAAATAAAAAAATTCAATTTACAAGACCAAGGAGGCGAGGACAAAACCCTCTTGGGATTGTCCATTTCCATCATTTAAACCAATTGTTCCCATTTATTTCATAAAGCCCTCCTCCTGCCCATGTCCTTCTCTTCCCTCTCTGAGAGTAGCACGCGAATGGAGTCGGATATTTTTGGATGCAAGTATTTGGATCTCTTGTGCCAGTTCTCCGGCCATTTCGTCGGGTCCTTTGAGAGGCTCAGCACAGGGAAAAGTGGGCTGGGTCCTTTAAATAGGCCCTTGGCTCTTAGTGGATACGTCACGGGGAAAAGTCGAGGGCAATACCCCCATGCTCTTTTAATGTTTGGAAGACTCTAACCATATGTTTCTGATCAAACACATCTATTTTGGATTTTTTTGACCCCAGAGAAGAGTAGAACAGAAAAGATGTTAGCTAAATGACAAGAGGTAACTGGAAAAAGCTTGGGGAACTACTAGACATTCTCTCTCCAGCATGGAAATTAAGGCTTACGAAAGGCCATGTGAGGGGCTTGGAAGGAGGCACAAAAGGAGAGGCCAAAGTGTTTGCGGGGAATAAATGGAAGCCACATCTCGCTATACATTTAAGTTGTTATGTCCCTTCCTAGTCCCAGGATGAAGAGGGAATTTCTATTTGCACCGCCTAAATTTGCTCTCCACCACTCTCTTTTATTTATATATATATATATTTTTTTCTAAACTATCCTCTCTCTCCTTTTCTTTCCACACCCCCGTCCCATCTCCTTCCCTTTCTTCTTTTTCTTCGGCATCGCCTCCATCTCCTCTTTCCAGCACCGCTCCCTCCTTGCCCCATCTCTCCACACTCGTCGTCCAACCCAGCACCCCCTTCCTCGACACTAGCTTCTCCTTCGGCACCGTTCGACCAAACAGGACCGAACAGAGGGTCTCTGTTCGATCCTGTTTAGCTGAACAAAGGCCATTCTGTTCGGCCCGATAGACCAGGCCGAACAGAGGCCCTCTTTTTTGCCAAACAGCCTAAACAAAACCGAACGGAGGGCCTTCGTTCAGCCAAAAAGGATCGAACGAAGGCCCTCTATTCGGTTCTATTTGATCAAACGGTGCCGAAAGGTACCAGAGGTTGAAGAGAGCCGGTGCCAGAGAGTAGGAAGGAGACGAAGGCTAAGGGAGGGTACTGGGAGAGGGCCGGTATCGGGGAGTGGGAGGGGTGCTACGGAAGGAGGAGGAGACAGGAAAGGAAGGAGACGGGAGACGGAAGGGATGCCGGGAAGGAGAAAAGGGACGGTGCCGAAGAGGAGACGGAAGGAGAGGGAAGGAGCCGGTGCCAGAGAGAAGATGTGAGGGATGGGAGGTGTGGAGAGAAAAAAAGAAAGGATAATTTAAAAATTTTATTTTATTTTTAAATTAAGAAACATACTGAGTAATTTGAATGGTGCAAATAGAAATTCCCATGAAGGGAACTTGACCTCTTCCTACTCACTCCGAAAGCATAATAGTTGAAGTGAAACTCTTGCTTCATGTGTGCGCTCCGTGACACCATGGGAAAGAAATTAGTATGAACTTGTGATAAGCTTGTCATGTGACCATGGGAAAATTCCCTGGCATTTAATTGTCATAATTTTATAAATAAAGCTTTCAACAATTAACAAATCATGGTATATTTTAATTCATTAATTAGTTCTTCCGACTAACTAGCTATGCCCCTTCTCTGCTGGTTTCATTTTATGGAAACAGGGAACAGTAGCTGTATATGCATGACTCGTTGGCTATATCGGCTTGAATATACCATGCATTATTCTTATTGAACGCTTAATATGGCAATTCTTCTCATTGAGACAGGATTAACATCAGGATGGTATTGATGGCTAGATTTTACAAGCTCAACACTTCACACATTCAATTAAATATATCTGGTGCCTGAAGATAAACTCCTGTAGGTTGAAAACAATGAAGCCTCTCTACTCACTGATGTCTTGCATATTTTTGTGAATGACTCAGGGTGTCCCTTGAGGAATTCTCACATTCACTGTTGTGGCAAGGCCAGACACAGAAGTCCCCAGGGAACCTTCTAAAAGCCTCCTCCCTTCCTTTTGTCCCTTAATCAACCCCAGATTGTCCTTATCTTTCCATCATCTCAAGCAAATGCAAAGATAAACTGCGAAGCAAAACCATAAAAGTTCTTCTATCAATCATTAGCTTGTTCATCACCGTCGCTACTTTATTTCATATGTACTAACCATTCTGCTCGGCTTAAGAACACAAACTACAACATGATGTCTTTCAAATAATTTAGAAGTTTCAAATTAAGTATATTCTTTCTTTCCTAATGGAATCACTTGCTCTAGTTGTTATTGCACATACAATGCGAATGCCTATATGACCAGTTACTGCTTTACTTGGCTAATAAACAAAATGACATCTCCCTACCGTCATAAATTTTTTTTTTTATGTATGTTTAGATTTTTCACTTGATAGTGAACCCAACGCAACACATCACTTCAAATGACCCCTTCCAAATTGCCAGCTAGTTTTGCCAAGCGATAAGAAGGGAGAGCATTTGCTTTGGCATGCACTATGGTTTTCTTTAGTGGCCCTTTAAGGAATAAGTACACATGCAACAAAGCAGAGCCAAACATCTCTTTATATGCTCTTCCACCTCAACTCGTTCCTCCTTTGGAACGTCTCTTTTGTGGATTCTCTGCCGCATAGAAGCAAGAGAAAGACTTAAAGCTAATGTGCCCTTGATGGTAGAGGGCGAGGGAGTGAGAACACTCCATCTCCACTCATTGGGAGGGGAAGGGAAGGAGCTTTTGCTTTTGCTTGCTTTGCCATCGTGTCCCTGCGTGGATTTGTGTGGTTATTTAATTCCTCTTGAGGGGGCTTTGGCAGGGGTGTGGGCAGGGCAAAATCTGGCAGTCAAAAGGCAGGGCTTTGCACGCTGGAAATGATACGGTGGTGGTGCCATGAGTTGGCTGAGTCTATGGTGTTGCCACATGAGTGCATGCGAGCGCCTTTTCCCCCATGCAGCGAGCACAATTATTATGCTTCACCTTACACTACACCTATGTCTGGACTCTCCACCATCTTATGTATGGACCTAAAGCGAGAGCTAGAAAGAGAGAGAGAGAGAGAGAGAGAGAGAGAGAGAGGTGATGGAATGGGCTAATTGGCTTACCATGAAGGTGGTTGCAACGGAGCCCATAGGCCATGGGGTTACAATTTGTTTGTGGGTTTCTTCTTTCGTGGTTGATGCAGTGAGCACACGGGCCCTGTTGCTGTGATTCGTAAGTTTTGTTGCATCTTCTAAGTTCTAATCCAAGCAATCCATTTTTATAGACCATAGGTGAATGGCAAATGTTCTGTATCATCATATACTGTGCCAATAAGTAATAACTAACATTGAGTGCATCATTGGTATTAAACTGAGATTTGAAATGTATTAAGTATTGATATACTGAACCGATCCATGTATCAAATGTATTAATAATATACTAATATAGTACCAATATAGAGCCTTGTATTGAAACAATAGATCTTGCTTTGAACAGTGGCTATTTAATCTGCTCATTTTCCATGCAAATAGGCACTGTCCGTCCTTTGACAATTTCAGTGATACGAAAATAAAAAGATGACATGCTGATGGATGTTGGCCACGATTTGTGTCTTGACATTGCCTTGAGGAAGGTTGAGGTTACATAGTAGGTGGCTGATCCCAGAGTGTCCATGATAAAAGAGAGTTCTGTAGTCCATCTAGCCCAAAACTAGTTTGAGAAAGGATCAACCAATCTATCTAAAGAAGTTTTTTTCCATGGCTGCCATATTATCAAGGGATCACTGTCATTAGAAACATTTAACATTTTGTTGCGGAAATCCGTTCTCCGACTCGGTTGCACTTCTGGCTCCTAATCCGGACGTCGATCCCGCTGCTTCGAGGTGGAATCTGCAAGACAGTCTGCGCGCAGGGGGTGTTGTGGGGGTTGCCCTCTGCGGAGGACCCTTCGACGCTCAAGTCAATGAAGATTCATAGCAAGCAGATGTGTGGAGAAGACTCTCACAGAGGAGTTTCCCTTTTTGGCCAGAGCTCCGAGCTCAGGGGGGAGCTTCAATGGAGAATGAGAGCCAGTGTAAGAATTGTGTAAAGAATGGGCGTAGAATGGCCGTACCTAAGAGGCTTGAGGGTGATGGTATTTATAGGCGATCACCTAATTCCTTGGACGTGCTCTGGGTGAGATCTGAAAACTGTTAGGATTCGAATCAAGTTTGTTATGAGGCCAGCGGGATCCGTATCTTGTCAGTTAGAGGATCGACGGCTGGGAGAGCTAGTTGGTACCATAAGGTTTAATGATCACATGGACCTAGGCCACTCTTGCGGGTCCTAAGCCATCTTGGGCATGATTCGCCGCCTGGAATCTTATTCAGTTAGAGTTGATTTGAATTCTTACGCGCCGGATTCCACAGAGGTATTTTGAACGCTTTGGTTCGGTCATCATGGCTCCGCGGAGGTAGGTGCCGAGGCACAAGGGGCCAATGTGGCAGCCATAAATGCCTTAATGAAATAAGGTATTAAATGCCTTAAAGCAAGTGGATGCACGTGGCTTTTATGAGGCCATAAATGCCTTGATGCAAAAGACATATCGTGGTTGTGGAGGCCGAGGTATGTTGGGCGAGGTACGCCGGCCGAGGATGAAGTTAGCCAAGGCTGAAGCTGGTCGAGGTATGAAGAGGTATGTTGAAGCTGGCCGAGGTTGAAGCTGGCCGAGGATTGCCGCATAGAAAAATCGTTTGGAAATTGCTATATTGAGAGGAGACCATCCAAAAATTATTGTCTTTATTGCCCATGGGGTCAACTAGCCTCATCAAATGCAATGATGATTTTGCCCCTCATCACATGCCCCCCACTCCCTAGTCCGAAGTGTAAATTCGGATGTAGGGAGTAGAATTCTGGAATAATTTTATTCGGGGGATGTGTAAAGGCTAGCTGGGCTATATTTTACTTGTGCGGCCAAGGTCTGAAGATCGTTACTCGGTTGTAACCGAGCCTTCAAGATTATATTTTATTTGGCGCTGCCAAGGTACGGAGACCATTACTCGGTTGTAGCAGAGCCTTCAAGATTATATTTTACTTGGCGCTGCCAAGGTATGGAGACCGTTACTCAGTTGTAGCCGAGCCTTCAAGATTATATTTTACTTGGCGCTGCCAAGGTACGGAGACCGTTGCTGGGGTTGTAACCGAGCCTTCAAGATTATATTTTACTTAGTGCTGCCAAGGTATGGAGATCGCTCAGCCTGACCGAGGATTTGTATGACCTGCTTTTCATTGTAGTTTTTTCAAAAAATTTATTACTCGGTTGTCGCCGAGTCTTCATGAATATATTACTCGGTTGTTGCCGAGCCTTCCTAAGATGCTACTCGGTTGTAACCGAGGCTTCCAAATATGCCACTAGGTCGTAACCGAGGCTTCCAAATAAGCCACTCGGTTGTAGCCGAAGCTTCAAATAATAAATTACTCGATGTTGCCGAGCCTTCAAATAATAAATTATTCGGTGTTGTCGATCCTTCAAATAATAAATCACTCGGTGTTGCCGAGCCTTCCCAAGATGCTACTCGGTTGTAGCCGAGGCTTCAAATAATAAATTACTCGGTGTTACCGAGCCTTCAAATAATAAATTACTTTGTGTTGCCGAGCCTTCAAATAATAAATCACTCGGTGTTGCCGAGCCTTCCCAAGATGCTACTCGGTTGTAACCGAGGCTTCAAATAATAAATTACTCGGTGTTGCCGAGCCTTCAAATAATAAATTACTCGGTGTTGCCGAACCTTCAAATAATAAATCACTCGGTGTTGCCGAGCCTTCTCAAAATGCTACTCGGTTGTAACCGAGGCTTCTTAATATGCCACTCGGTTATAACCGAGGCTTCCAAATATGCCACTCGGTTGTAACCGAGGCTTCCAAATATGCCACTCGGTTGTAGCCGAGGCTTCAAATAATAAATTACTCGGTGTTGCCGAGCTTTCAAATAATAAATTACTCGGTGTTGCCGAGCCTTCAAATAATAAATCACTCGGTGTTGCCGAGCCTTCCCAAGATGCTACTCGGTTGTAACCGAGGCTTCTTAATGATAAATTACTTCGGTGTTGCCGAGCCTTCAAATAATAAATTACTCGGTGTTGCCGAGCCTTCCCAAGATGCTACTCGGTTGTAACCGAGGCTTCCAAATAATAAATTACTCGATATTGCCGAGCCTTCCCAAGATGCTACTCGGTTGTAACCGAGGCTTCCTAATGATAAATTACTCGGTGTTGCCGAGCCTTCAAATAATAAATTACTCAGTGTTGCCGAGCCTTCAAATAATAAATCACTCGGTGTTGCCGAGCCTTCCCAAGATGCTACTCGGTTGCAATCGAGGCTTCAAATAATAAATTACTCGGTGTTGTCGAGCCTTCAAATAATAAATTACTCAGTGTTGTCGAGCCTTCAAATAATAAATCACTCGGTATTACCGAGCCTTCCCAAGATGCTACTCGGTTGTAACCGAGGCTTCTTAATATGCCACTCGGTCATAACCGAGGCTTCCAAATATGCCACTCAGTTGTAGCCGAGGCTTCAAATAATAAATTACTTGGTGTTGCCGAGCCTTCAAATAATAAATTACTTGGTGTTACCGAGGCTCTAGAAATTTATTACTCGGTTGTTGCCGAGCCTTCAAAAATATATTACTCGGTTGTTGCCGAGTCTTCAGAAAATTATTACTCGGTTGTTGCCAAGGTTTGTCAAATATATTTTACTTGGCACGGCCAAGGTACAGAGACCGCCACTCGGCTTGGCCGAGGCTTCAAGAGATTATATTTTACTTGGCGTTGCCAAGGTACGGAGATCGCTTGGCCCGGCCGAGAATTTGTAGAGATTATATTTTACTTGGCGCTGCCAAGGTACGGAGATCGCTCGACCCGGCCGAGGATTTGTATGACCTGCTTCTCATTGTAGCTTTCAAGGAGAGTTATAAGAATTTTGCAGGCCTTCAAAAGCTAAATTTAATTCAATGAACAAGAACGAGTTTAGTAAGGGCATACTTTTTTCAGGAAATTTATTACTCGGTTGTCGCCGAGTCTTCAGAAATATATTACTCGGTTGTTGCCGAGCCTTCAAAAAATTTATTACTCGATTGTTGCCGAGCCTTCAAAAAATTTATTACTCGATTGTTGTTGAGCCTTCCCAAGATGCTACTCGGTTGTAACCGAGGCTTCCAAATATACCCCTAGGTCGTAACCGAGGCTTCCAAATATGCGACTCGGTTTTAGCCAAGGCTTCAAATAATAAATTACTTGGTGTTGCCGAGCCTTCAAATAATAAATTACTCGGTATTGCCGAGCCTTCAAATAATAAATCACTCGGTGTTGCCGAGCCTTCCCAAGATGCTACTCGGTTGTAACCGAGGCTTCTTAATATGCCACTCGGTCATAACTGAGGCTTCCAAATATGCCACTCGGTTATAGCCGAGGCTTCAAATAATAAATTACTCAGTGTTGCCGAGCCTTCAAATAATAAATTACTCGGTGTTGCCGAGGCTTTGAAAATTTATTACTCGGTTGTTGCCGAGCCTTCAGAAATATATTACTCGATTGTTGCTGAGTCTTCAGGAAATTTATTACTCGGTTATTGCTGAGGTTTGTCAAATATATTTTACTTGGCATGGCCAAGGTACAGAGACCGCCGCTCGGCTTGACCGAGGCTTCAAGAGATTATATTTTACTTGGTGATGCCAAGGTACGGAGATCGCTCAGCCCTGCCGAGGATTTGTATGACCTGCTTCTCATTGTAGCTTTCAAAGAGAGTTATAAGAATTTTGTAGGCCTTCAAAGCTAAATTTAATTCAATGAACAAGAACGAGTTTAGTAAAGGTGTACTTTTTTCAGGAAATTTATTACTCGGTTGTCGCTGAGTCTTCAGGAATATATTACTCGGTTGTTGCCGAGCCTTCAAAAAATTTATTACTCGATTGTTGCCAAGCCTTCCCAAGATGCTACTCGGTTGTAACCGAGGCTTCCAAATATGCCACTAGGTCGTAACCGAGGCTTCCAAATATGCCACTCGGTTGTAGTCAAGGCTACAAATAATAAATTACTCAATGTTGCCGAGCCTTCAAATAATAAATTACTCGATGTTGCCGAGCCTTCAAATAATAAATCACTCGGTGTTGCCGAGCCTTCACAAGATGCTACTCGATTGTAGCTGAGGCTTCAAATAATAAATTACTCGGTGTTGCCGAGCCTTCAAATAATCAATTACTCGGTGTTGCTGAGCCTTCAAATAATAAATCACTCGGTGTTGCCAAGCCTTCCCAAGATGCTACTCGGTTGTAACCGAGGCTTCAAATAATAAATTACTCGGTGTTGCCGAGCCTTCAAATAATAAATTACTCCTCCTATGATCCTCTCGGAGAAGGGGATGCCCCACTCCTCCTTCGGCTGGGATGGAGGAGCTTGCTTGGCGGTGCCTAGTTCCCGATGCCATTCTTGCCGCATCTCCTACATCTGTTGTCTGATCCCTTCATCCAAAGTGGTATGAGGGATCGGGCAAGGAGAAGATGGTAGCAGTGTCGAATCCTGGGAAGACACCGGGGAAGGAGAGCAAACCCGCATGGACCTGAGCGGGCTCTTCCCTCCAGCTCGCCGCAGCACTGGCTTCATCTTTGTGGGACGGTGACCATGATCCGTCGCCTCAGGCGGGTCGGAGGAAGAGACCACTGGCGAGGCAGGGGCAGCGGCCTCCTCATGAGGCTGAGAAATAGGGACAGCAGTTCCAGGGATTGCCTGGAATCCCTGGACGGACTGGGTCAATGCTTGGACCTGCTGAACCAGAGCGACGAACTGGTCCAGGGTTACCACCGTTGCTGGTTGCGAAGGAGTCTCAGCTGACGGTGGTAGTGTAGGTGCTGCACCGCTGATCGGATCAGGCCTTTGAGAGGCAGCCTGATCTTGGCTTCAGATGTAGCTCTCTTCTAATTGGCCATTAGAGGATGCTTTTCTCTGGTTCGAGTCTTGTCTCCTGGATCACAAGTTTATGGGACTTGAGGCCCTTCCTCTAGCGCCAATCTATTGCTGCGAAAATTCATTCTCTGACTCGGGTGTGCTTCTGGCTCCTGATCCGGACACCGATCCCGCTGCTTCGAGGTAGAACCTGCAAGATAGTCCGCGCACAGGGGGTGCTATGGGGGTTGCCCTCTGCGGAGGACCCTCCAACGCCAAAGTCAGTGAAGATTCATAGCAAGCAGATGTGTGGAGAAGACTCTCACAGAGGAGTTCCCCTTTTTTGGCCAGAGCTCCGAGCTCAGGGGGGAGCTTCAATGGAGAATGAGAGCCAGTGTAAGAACTGTGTAAAGAATGGGCGTAGAATGGCCGTACCTATGAGGCTTGAGGGTGGTGGTATTTATAGGCGATCACCTAATTCCTTGGACGTGCTCTGGATGAGATCTGAAAACTGCTAGGATTCGAATCAAGTTTGTTATGAGGCCAGCGGGATCCATATCTTGTCAGTTAGAGGATCGACGGCTGGGAGAGCTACTGTGCTATGAGGTTTAATGATCACATGGACCTAGGCCACTCTTGTGGGTCCTAGGCCATCTTGGGCATGATTCACCACCTAGAATCTTATTCAGTTATAGTTGATTCGAATTCTTACGCGCCAGATTCCGCAGAGGTATTTTGAACGCTGTGGTTCGGTCATCAGGACTCCGCGGAGGTAGGTGCCGAGGCACAAGGGGCCAACGTGCCATAAATGCCTTAATGCGTAGAAGGAAATAAGGCATTAAATGCCTTAAAGCAAGTGGATGCACGTGGCCTTTATGAGGCCATAAATGCCTTGATGCAAAAGACATAGCGTGGTTGCGGAGGCCGAGGTATGTTGGGTGAGGTACACCAAGTTGGCCAAGATTAAAGCTGACAGAGGTATGTTGAAGCTGGCCAAGGATTGCCGCATAGAAAAATCATCTGAAAATTGCTATCTTGAGAGGAGATCATACAAATTAATGGCGATTTTGCCCCTCATCATAACATAAGAGCCTTTACTACAATAATAATTTCTCTAGGAAACTATAAAAGTATTTTAAGACCCCACAAATAGAAGAGATTTTCTCTCTCTTTGTTTAGATTCTAGGAAGCTTATCCTAGGACCATAAAATTCTTTCCTTATCTACCGTGGCTGATTTGATCATTGGAGGGTGTTTTTAAAGGAAAACTCTAAGACCCCCTATGCTTGCACTTTCTTTTTTTTGCTTATGTAGGAAGGTAGATAGTTTAGTTAGAAGTTGCTCTACCATTTGAGCAAGGATATATCTCATTCGTTGGTGCGTGAAGATCAAGTTTTGACATTATTAGATTGGTGTTGTTTGTAAGAATCAAGTTAGAGCATTCAGTCATGCTGTTCAAAAGAAGAGATCAAGAAATAAGTAACACTTGAGCAGACACGAGCCATGCTTGTATTGGCTGGGGGTAGACAGAAAATACATTCGAAGAAGGGGAAGACATGTCTAAGGATCTGAAAAGCTAAAGCTAATGAGCTAAATCAATCGTTATGAAAAGTTATGATTGATGAGCTAAATTGGCTGATTTGAAGAGCTATGGCTAATGATTTAAAACTATTAACCTGAAGAGTTACAATTAATTGTTGGGGTTTAGTCCTAATGAATAACAGTAAGATCAACATCGCTGGAGAAGTACCATGGGCTTTCACCCTTTGTTATCAATAATTAGGGATGTAGTCTCTTGATCTAAAATTCAAGATTGTGTAGCGGTAAAGCGTTGGCTCTTGAACATCGTAGTCTTTGTTTCAAAACTTCACAGCCCCTTTTATTCTTATAGGATTTTTATTAAATCCTTTTTCTTAAATTTTTCTCTCTTAAATGAAACTCTCCTCCTTCCCCTCCACGTGATTTCACGCTCCACGTCCCACGAGGCTTCCCATGAAGACATGAGTCTCCGTGAACGCTTCCCTTCACTTCACGCGTTGACCAAGAAAAACTAATGCTTGCTCCACGTATTCATGCGCCTGCTCCAAGTATTCATGTGGCTTCCATTTGTCTCTACACCGCACAAAAGCCAAGAAGAATCTGTTCTCTATTACATCCAAACCCTAGCGACTAGGATTTAAATACATCCATGAAGTGGGCCAGGCCCAGACTCAACAAAAAATCCATGGACTAACCCAATGAGATTAAACTAATCCCCAAGCCCATGTACATTCGTGACTTAATTTAATCTCAACCCTTGGACTCAAACCTAGCCCAATACAAGTTAGCCCTCCTGGGCCTTGATAGCACCACACCAGGCCCAACAATCTCCACCTTGGTGCTTTCAAGGCCTCAGCACGTCCGCCATGTCCATCAGTTACAATCCCTACGAAAGCTGTCCCGTGAAAGAACCTTAGTCAGTGTATTGTTGGATTTATCTTGGTGTGTACCTTCACTAGCTCCACTCCACCTTCTTCCACTAGCTTTTTGTAGTCGATGCCCTCATTCTGAAAGTATCCTTTGGCCATTAGTCCTGCCTTGTACCTGATACCTCCTTACTTTGAAGGCCCTTTCTTGCGCTGATAAACCCATTTGCAATCAATGGGTTTCTTTTCTTGTGGCAAATGGACCACCTACCACGTGCCAGTCCTGTTAAGAGACTGCATCACCTCTGCCATAGCCTGCATCTTCTGCCATAGCCTGAACCCACCTATCTCTATCCTGGCTGTCCTGGCTCTTCACAGCCTCCTCATAGGTGTAGCAAATGGCATGACTGTGTAGGAGGTCATCTGACTAGTGTTACCGTATTTCACCTCCTATAGTCCCTGCTGTGTATCTGTACCATCTATGCTCTGGAGAATCGAGCTCTCATCGAAGGTCACATCTCTGCTGATGAAAACCTTCTTCTCCAAGGGGTCCCACAGCCGATACCCCTTGTTTCAATGCGGGTAGCCCAATAATACCATCTACTTAGACCTGGCGTCCAACTTACTCCGCTGCCCAACACCAACATGCACATATGCCGTGCATCCAAACACCCTCAGATGGTTCAAGCTTATCTTCCCTCCAGACCATATCTCCTCTGGAATGCCTCCATCCAATCTGGTGTGCAGTGACCGATTGACCAAGTAGCTAGCTACACCTACTGCATCAACCTAGAATATCTTTGGAAGCCTTGCCTGTAGCCTCAATCACCTTGCTTTTTCCAATAGTGTTCTCTTCATTCTCTTAGCCACCCCTTCCTGTTGAGAAGTTTCCATCACCAAGAAGTGCCTTTTGATGCCTCACTCCTCATGAAATCTCTAAAACTCCCTGCCGGTATATTTCCCGCCACTGTCTGACCTCAGATACTTCACACTCCTACCCTGCTCCCTCTCCACCTCAGCCTTTCAGATTTTGAACTTGGTGAAGACCTCTGATTTCTCCTTCATAAAGTAGATCCACTACTTTTCTGAGAAATCATCTATCAAGATAAAGAAGTATCTGGCTCCATTCCTTGCAGAAACCGGGGCTGATCCCCAGATATCTATGTGTACTAATTTCAGGGGTTCTACACTCCTAGCTGTACTGACCAAGAACTGCACACTCCTCTTCTTCCCTATCTGACATGGCTCACAGATCTCCATGACTCCACCACTCAGGTCCGGAAGTAGTCCTCTCTTGCTCAGTTCTTTCATCTCCCTATCTCCCATGTAGCCTAGGCAGTAATATCATATCCTGTACACATCCTGAGGATCCTGTTTTACAGCTGCTGCCTCAGATTTTTCTGTCACCACATAGCCCTCTAACATGTATAGGTTGTTCTCCAGCCTTCTCCCTCTCATCACCATCATAGCTCCATTGGAGATGTTCAGAACTCCACTCCTGGCATGACTGCTGAAGCTGTATCTAGTCCGCTCTAGGTACCCTAGTGACACCAGATTTTTCTTGAGTTCTGGGACATGCTTCACGCTGGTAAGAGTGCGCACCATACCATCAAACATCCTCACCCTAATTGTGCCAATCCATGCCATCTTGCAAGGGTGATCATCTTCAAGAGTCACACACCCCTCATCAACCTCTGTGTAAATGCTGAACCACGACCGGTTGGGAGTGTAATGATGAGAACAGGCTGAATCCAAGGTCCACATCTTTGTGCTGTGACTGTGACCATCTGATACCACCAAAAGATCATCCTCTACCACCTGGCCTGCAACTGTGCTCACAGACTCAGATCCTCCCTTTTCTTCCTTTTTTACTTAGGACAGTCCCTCTTAAAAGGTTCTACCTCACCACACTTGTAGCACTTAGCCTTCCTGGACTGTAACCATCCTCTAGGCCTGCTCCTGTCCCTGCCTCTGCCTGACCTTTCCCCAACTGATAGACCCTCCAAGGGAATAGCTTCCTTGGTCATCCTCTCCCTCTGCTTATTCGTCCGAAGCACCGAGACAATAACCTTATAGAATAATGTCTCCTTTATGTAGAACAGCATCGTGACCAATAAGTCATGTGATGTGGGCAGTGAACATAATAGCAAAAGTGCCTTATCTTCCTCCTCCATCTTGACCCTGACATTCAGCAATTCATTGCTCACCTGGTCGAACACCTGGATGTGGCCCAGCACATCTCCACCTTCTAACATCCGAAGGCTATAGAGACGCTTCTTCAACATCAACTTGTTGCACATGTTCTTCCCCATGTAGAGGGCTTGCAACTTCGATCAGAGTCCCTTTGGGGTCTTCTTTTTTAGCACTGAATAAAGGACTGAATCCGCCAGACATCCCCTGATCATTGAACATGCCTTCTTTTCCAACGACATCCACTGCTTATCTGTCATCCCATATAGCCTTTTCTTTGAAGCCATATCTAAACCATGCTGCACAAGAAGATCCTCTACCTAGACTTTCCACATGGAGAAACTTTTCTTCCCATCAAACTTTTTAAAATCTATTTTTATGCTACTACCCATGGCGAGATCTCAATCAAAATAAAAATGGTATAAAAATAAATTTTAAAAAATTAAGAAGTATCTTGATGGACCTTGTTGAAATTGTTTCAACCCTTTGAAGATCTTCAAACAACTTATTTTTTCCTGAACCAGGCTTTAATATCTCCAAACAACTTCTTCTTGTTTCTGAACCAGGCTCGAATACCACTTGTTGGGGTTTAGTCCTGATGAATAGCAGTGGGATCAACCTTGCTGGAGAAGTACCCTGGGCTTTTACCCTTTGTTATCAACAATTAGGTGTGTAGTTTCTTGATATTGTGTAGCGGTAAAGCGTTGGCTCTTGAACCCCTTGGTCTTTGGTTTAAAACTCCATAGTTGAGTCTCTGTGAACGATTCCCTTAACTTCACGCGTTGACCAAGGAAAACTAACGTCCGTGAACACTTTCGCGTTGACCAAGGAAAACTAACGCCTGCTCCACGTATTCATGCGCCTGCTCCAAGTATTCATGTGGCTTCCGTTTGTCTCCACACCGCACAAAAGCCTAGGAAGTAAATGGGCACAAAAACCTAGGAAGTAAACGGAAGATCCCAAACGAGATCCTGAGGAAGAGGAGGGAGAGGAGGAAGAAGATGGGGAGATGAGAAAATTATCTTGGGAGAAAAGAATTTATTCTCTATTTCATCCAAACCCTAGCGACTAGGATTTAAATAAATCCACGAAGTGGGCCAGGTCTAGACTCAACAAAAACTCCCATGGACTAACCCAATGAGATTAAACTAATCCCCAAGTTCGTGTATACCCCTGACTTGATTTAATCTCAACCCTTGGACTCAAACCCAGTCCAATACAAGTTAGCCCTCCTGGGCCTTGATAGCACCACACCAGGCCCAACAATCTCCACCTTGGTGCTTTCAAGGCCTCAGCACGTCCGCCGTGTCCATCAGCTACAATCCCTACGAAAGCTGTCCCGTTAAAGAACCTTGGTCAATGTATTGCTGGATTCTTCTTGGTATGTACCTTCACCAGCTCCACTCCACATTCTTTCACTAGCTTTCTATAGTCGAAGCCCTCCTTCTGAAAGTATCCTTTGGCCACTAGTCCTGCCTTGTACCTGATACTTCCTTACTTTGAAGGCCCTTTCTTGCGCTAATAAACCCATTTGCAATCAATGGGTTTCTTTCCTTGTGGCAAATGGACCACCTGCCATGTGCCAGTCCTGTGGAGAGACTGCATCACCTCTGCCATAGCCTGCATCTCCTGCCATAGCCTAAACCCACCTATCTCTATCTTGGCTGTCCTGGCTCTCCATAGCCTCCTCATAGGTGTAAGGATCTCCATTCGCTATCACCAGGGCATATGACACCGAATCCTCAAAGCCGTATCGAACTGATGGTCGCATATTTCTCTTGGGCCTGTGCAATGCGATCCCAGTATCAGTCCCCTGCCCAGCTGCATCCTCCTGAGTCCTCTGCTCAGCTGCATCCTGCTGAACTTCCTGGCTTTTGACCCTTCTGTCAGTCATCTTCACCTAAATCTCAAATTCTCCTGGTCCACTAGCAAATGGCACGACTGTGTAGGAGGTCATCTGACTAGTGTTACCGTGTTCTACCTCCTGTAGTCCCTGCTGTGCATCTGTACCATCTATGCTTTGGAGAATCGAGCTCTCATCGAAGGTCACATCTCTACTGATGAAAACCTTCTTCTCCAAGGAGTCCCATAGCCGATACCCTTGTTTTCATGCGGGTAGCCCAGGAATACCATCTTCTTAGACCTGGCGTCCAACTTACTCTGCTGTCCAGCACCAACATGCATATATGCCATGCATCCAAACACCTTCAGATGGTTCAAGCTTATCTTCCCTCCAGACCATATCTCCTCTGGAATGCCTCCATCCAATCTGGTGTGCGGTGACCAATTGACCAAGTAGCTAGCTGCACCTACTGCGTCAACTCAGAACATCTTTGGAAGCCCTGCCTGCAGCCTCAATCACCTTGCTTTTTCTAACAGTGTTCTATTCATTCTCTCAGACACCCCTTCCTGTTAAGAAGTTTCCATCATCGAGAACTGCCTTTTGATGCCTCACTTCTCATGAAATCTCTAGAACTCCCTGCCGGTATATTTCCCGCCACTGTCTGACCTCAGATACTTTACACTCCTACCCTTCTCCCTCTTCACCTCAGCCTTCCAGATTTTGAACTTGGTGAAGACCTCTGATTTCCCCTTCATGAAGTAGATCCACTACTTTCCTGAGAAATCATCTATTAAGGTAAAGAAGTATCTGGTCCCATTCCTTGCAGAAACCAGGGCTGGTCCCTAGACATCTAGGTGTACTAATTTTAGGGGTTCTGCACTCCTAGCTGTGCTGACCAAGAACTGCACACTCCTCTGCTTCCCCATCTGACATGGCTCACAGATCTCCATGACTCCACTACTCAGGTCCAGAAGTAGTCCTCTCTTGCTCAGTTCTTTCATCCTCCTATCTCCCATGTAGCCTAGGCGGTAATGTCACATCCTATACATATCCCGAGGATCATGTTTCACAGCTGCTGCCTTAGATTTTTCTGTCACCACAGAGCCCTCTAACATGTATAGGTTGTTCTCCAGCCTTCTTCCTCTCATACCACCATAGCTCCATTGGAGATGTTCAGAACTCCACTCCTGGAATAACTGCTGAAGCTGTATCCAGTCTACTCTAGGTACCCCAGTGACACCAGATTTTTCTTGAGTTCTGGGACATGCTTCACGCTGGTAAGAGTGTGCACCATACCATCAAACATCCTTACCATTACTGTGCCAATTCTTGCCATCTTGCAAGGGTGATCATCTCCAAGAGTCACATACCCCTCATCAACCTCTGTGTAAATGCTGAACCATGACCAGTTGGGAGTGTAATGATGAGAACAAGCTGAATCCAAGGTCCACATCTCTGTGCTATGATTGTGACCATCTGATACCACCAAGAGATCATCCTCTACCTTCTGACCTGCAACTGTGCTCACAGACTCAGATCCTACTTTTTCTCCCTTTTTTTAATTAGGACAGTCCCTCTTAAAATATCCTACCTCACCACACTTGTAGCACTTAGCTTTCCTGGACTGTAACCGTCCCCTAGGCCTGCTCCTGTCCCTACCTCTGCCTGACCTTTCTCCAACTGATAGACCCTCCTAGGGAATAGCTTCCTTGGTCATCCTCTCCCTCTGCTCATTCGTCTGAAGCACCGAGACAATATCTTCATAGAACAATGTCTCCTTCCCGTAGAACATCATCGTGACCAATGAGTCATGTAATGTGGGCAGCGAACACAATAGCAAAAGTACCTTGTCTTCCTCCTCCATCTTGATCATGACATTCAGCAATTCATTGCTCACCTGGTCGAACACCTGAATGTGGCCCAGCACATCTCCACCTTCTAACATTCGAAGGCTATAGAGACGCTTCTTCAACATCAACTTGTTGCACATATTCTTTCCCATGTAGAGGGCTTGCAACTTCGACCAGAGTCCCTTCGGGGTCTTCTCCTCTAGCACTGAATAAAGGACTGAATCCGCCAGACATCCCCTGATCATTGAACATGCCTTCTTTTTCAACGACATCCACTGCTTATTTGTCATCCCATCTGGCCTTTTCTCTAAAGCCATATCTAAACCCTGCTGCACAAGAAGATCCTCTACCCAGACTTTCCATATGGAGAAATTTCCCTTCCCATCAAACTTTTCAAAATCTATTTTTATGCTACTACATATGGCGAGATCTCAACCAAAATAAAAATAGCATAAAAATAAATTTTAGAAAATTAAGAAGTACCTTGATGGACCTTGTTGAAATTGTTTCAACCCTTTGAAGATCTCCAAACAACTTATTTTTGTTCCCGAACCAGGCTTTAAGATATCCAAACAACTTCTTCTTGTTTCTGAACCAGGCTCTGATACCACTTGTTGGGGTTTAGTCCTGATAAATAGCAGTGGGATCAACCTCGCTGGAGAAGTATCCTAGGCTTTCACCCTTTTTTATCAACAATTAGGTGTGTATTCTCTTGATATTATGTAGCGGTAACCAAGGAAAACTTCACGCGTCGTTGACCAAGGAAAACTAATGCCTGCTTCATGTATTCATGTGCCTACTCGAAGTACAAGTATTCATGTGGCTTCCGTTTGTCTCCACACCGCACAAAAGCCTGGAAAGTAAACGGGCACAAAAGCCTGGGAAGTAAACGGAAGATCCCAAACGAGATTCTTCTCTATTCCATCCAAACCCTAGCGATTAGGATTTAAATAAATCCATGAAGTAGGCCAGGCCCAGACTTAATAAAAGCTCCCATGGACTAACCCAATGAGATTAAACTAATCCCCAAGCCCGTGTACACCCGTGACTTGATTTAATCTCAACCCTTGAACTCAAACCCAGCCCAATACAAGTTAGCCCTCCTGAGCCTTGATAGCACCACACCATGCCCAATATTAATGAGCTAAATTAGCTAATCTAAAGAGCTAAGGTGATGAGCTAAATCGACTGAACCAAAAAGCTATAACTAATGAGCTAAACTGATCAACCTGAAAAGCTATGGCTAATGATCTAAAGCAAATAATTTAATGAGATATAACCAATAACCTAAATTGGCCAAATTAAAGAGCTATGATTGATGATCAAAATTGACCAATTTAAAGAGTCAAGTATGAGATTTCAAGAATTAAGCTTGATCTGAAGAATCAAAGCCATTCTAAAGAGTTAAGGTTGACTTAACCAAAATTGGTTGACCTAACTAAAGTCTAGGCTGATCTAACCGAAATAAAGGTTGACTTGAGGAGTCAAGGTTGACCTAAAGAATTAACCTCAAATTGAAGAGTTTAGCTAATTTGATCAAAATTTGTTGACTTAAGTAAAATTAGCCAACTTAAAGAGTTAAGGCCGACCTTACAAAATTAGTCAACCAAAAGAGTTAAGGTTGACATGAGCAAATTTCAGCTTGATCAAATAATTTGATTATTAAAGATCGATCTAAAGTCCTAATAGTGTTTTGGCTTTGCAAAGAGTGGCAGTGTCCGATCTAATCACTCAACTAAGCATCAATAAATTTTTGTTGAGACAGCTTAGATTGTTTTTGAGGCCAAATGATATTCTTAGTCTGATCACCTGAAGGGCAAGTTGGTTGAACACTTTAGAAAATGTCTTAAAAGCTAGGCCAACCAAAGGTAGACTATAGTTTAAGGGATGCCTCATAAGGCATAAGTTTTAGGCACTGACTTAAAAGATATCCTAGAGTATTTTAATCACTTTCAAAGCCAACCTCGATTGACAAAGCTTTTTCAAGTTTACGCATCAACCTTAATTATCAAAGCTTATTAAGTTTGGGTGCTGACCTCGATTGATAAAGTTTTCTCAAGTCTGGGCACTAACCTCGATTGATAGAGCTTCCTCAAGTTTAGGTATTGACTTCGATTGGTAGAACATCATTAAGTCTTAGGCATTGTTTCAATTTGGTTGGCTTATTGTACAACAGCATATAGCAAAATCAAAGGCCATCACGAAATGATCAATCATTGCATGAACATCCACACAAAGGAAAAGAGGCTTATTCGAAAATATTTTCACTTTTGGAACCATAGACCTATTCTACCTTGATCTACTTATCAGGTGCAAAATAAGTTTGAGAAGGAATCAACCTATTTATTTCAGAAAAATTCCTCCATAACTATCACATCATTTTGGAATTATGCTCATCAAAACTGTCCAACATAAGAGTCTAACTTCAATAATTACTCTTTTAGATATTTATAAAAGCAGCTTGAGACCTCTTAGTAGAGGAAATTTTCTTTCTTTCTCTGCTTAGATCCTAAATAGTTTATCTTAGATTTGGCTTACTTAAGTATCGGATGATTTTCTCGAAGAAAAACTCTTGGGACTCTTTAAACCTCTCTATTTTTTTCATCATATAGCAAGGTGAATAGTTTGAGTACGAGGTATTCTACAGTTTGACGTTGGCATATGAAGGCTAATTTGAACATCAATAGGGTATTTTCTGTTGCAAGTATCATTAATTGCAATGAACTACCTAGCCCACAACATAAATACATTAAAAAAAATTGATGAAACGGTTGGGCTTGGTCCAAAGTTTCCCTTTTTTTCTAAAAAGAATGCATACTTCAAAATTTCTAATTAAAGCCATTCAAATGTACATTTGGTGAGGGCAGGACCTCTTTCAAGCACAAGTAGCTCCATAAAGAGATTATTAACTCATTTGTTAAGGCAAAGATATATTAACCGGTTATTTTTGAGAATAATGATGATGGAGGCCCAGAGCTTTTTTATTTGAGGGTATGAAATGGTGACTAATTGAGGCAAAGGATTCAAGCACTACAAAGGTGAACAAGAAGGAAAAGAAAAGAGGAAAGTAATGCCAGCATAATAATTTAAAAATAAAGTATAGATAGCTTATTATAAAATATTTAATTAGTCTCAATTAAGTTAGCTATATACTTCTTAATATGCAGAATATTAAGTTGGCTATATAAAGAGTCTTAAACGATAATTCTAAATAAATTTCTGATTTCTTATTTAATCATTTTTTAATTATAAAAAATATGCTTGATTGAATAAATTTTATGAATTAATAAACTTAATTAAAAAAAAAATTAAGAAATCAATTAAAAACTTCATCCACATACTCTTAGTTTAATTATTTCTTATATATTTTTTTATGATTAAAGTTTTTTACATTATCATGAAATACTATTTTTCTCAAATTACATAAAATCTTCGACTTAGCCCTTGCCTTTATATCCCAACGCCAAAATCTCTGTAAACTTTATAAGAAAATCTTATTATAATTTTAAAAAGGTTGGATATAATCATACAAAGAAATCTTAAAATTTATCTCACGTAACATGATATTTTAGAGGCAAGTTTCTTAATTTTAAAAGTTTTTATGATGATTCCTGAAGAAGAAAAAATGTTTACCTTTTTTTTATATATAAAATGATTTGCTTCGAACATGATGACTTATTTACACATAAATTTATATTAAAAATTTATTTATAAATTTTGTATCGTAAATATGTAGACTTATGTTCAAATGAATTATTACATCTGATACAAATCATTATGCATCGTAGCGATGTGCACAGATTTTTTCCTCAAAGGATTAAAAACCTTCAACTGCAGCCAATCGCACCCCATTCGAGAACAAGGACATGAGGGTCCACTGTCGTGTTGGTGAGTCAACTCCTGTGTGTCGGAAACTAGTGTATTAAAAATATTTGTATATATTCTTTTCCTCTTTCAAATGCCGAATTCGTTATACACCATCTTCGCTTGAAAATTCCGCCCCCTCGCTTCCTCCTCACTTGTTTCAGCTGACGGTCACGAAAGAGAAAAAAAAAAAAGAAGCAGGCACCATCGAAGGATGAACAATGGCCGGCTCTTCGTAAGGGCTCTCTCCTCCCCTGTCGGAAGCAACTCCTCAGCGTTCGCGCCAAAACAAATCCACCACCCCATTTGCCTCCAAAACTCGACCTTCCTGGCCTCAATTCTTCAGCACTACATCAATTCCAGTTCCCCTTCCCATGGACAAACCATCCATGCTCAAATCCTCAAAGCCGGGATCCGACCGAACGCCAATGTTTCCATCAAGCTCCTTATTCTCCATCTGAAATGTGGTTTATTGGCCAACGCACGTAAGGTGTTCGATGGAATGCCGAGACCAACTCTCTCGGCTTATAACTTCATTATCGCTGGGTACTTCAAAGAAGGCCTCGCCGTGGAATCACTTGAGCTTGTTAGAAAGCTCGCCTTTTCTGATGAAAAGCCAGATGGTTTCACCTTGTCGATGGTTCTGAAACTCTCTGCGACCTTGGTTTTGCTAAATCTTGCAAGGCAGGTCCACACTTGGATTATCAAATGGACACGCGAGTCAGATGATGTCCTCATTGCTGCTCTAATCGACTCATACGTAAAGAATGGGAAGCTCAGTTATGCTAGGGCTGTTTTTGATGCATTGTCAGAAAGGAATCTTGTGTGTTCCACTGCATTGATTGTTGGGTATATGAATCAAGGTTCTTTCAGAGAAGCAGAAGAGATTTTTGACAGCATGGGAGAGAAGGATACTGTGGTGTTCAATGCTATGATAGAGGGTTACAGCAAAACTTTGGAGACTGCTGAAAATTCGCTTGAAGTTTATAGGACAATGCAACAATTGTGTTTTCAGCCAACGATTTCCACTTTTGTGAGCATAACTGGAGCTTGCTCTCTCTTGTCAACTTTGGAGTTTGGACAACAGGTGCATTGCCAAATTATCAAGATTGATCTTTTTTCCCATGTAAAGTCTGGGAGTGCGCTCATAGACATGTATGCTAAATGTGGTAGGGTTGAAGATGCAAGGGGCGTCTTTGATCATATGCCTGAGAAGAATGTATTCTCTTGGACTTCAATGATTGATGGGTATGGGAAGAATGGTATACCACACAAAGCTCTTGAACTTTTCTATGAGATGAGGAGAAACCATAGTGTTAAACCCAATTATGCTACATTCTTGAGTGCTCTATCCGCTTGTGGGCATGCGGGGTTAGTATCAAGTGGCCAAGAGATTTTTGACAGCATGGAGAGGGACTACTCACTTAAACCAAGGATGGAGCACCATGCTTGCATGGTAGATCTATTGGGGCGAAGTGGGAATCTGCACGAAGCGTACAGCTTTATTAAGAGGATTCCTGAGAGGCCAAGTTCTGATGTGTGGGCAGCATTGCTTGGAGCGTCAAGGCTTCATGGTGATTTGGACATGGCAGATATTGCAGCAAAAGAGGTGTTTGAGTTGAGCAAAGATGGGAGACCAGGATCTTATGTTGCTCTCTCCAACACGTTTGCAGCCGCTGGGAAATGGGAGGGTGTGTGCCAGGTAAGGGAGTTGATGAAAGAGAGGGGGGTCTCTAAAGATACTGGTCGTAGTTGGGTTGGAACAAACAAAGGTCTATGTGGCTTCCATGTTGGTGAACAGATATGATTTTGTATTGGTGAAAAGAAATTAGCTTCAAATGGTCTGGTGAAAGAATCTGTAAGCAAAGTGGTATGATTCTTGGTGTGGATACAAAGAGAATTGATTTTATAATACTACATTGGGACGATGATTATATGACTTTGGCCTGTTAGACAACTCGATGATTTTGCATGATAGGAGTTCTCTGATCCAGAAATGTCGAGGGCCCATGTCAATCTACATTTTGGTGTGCAAAAATTCTATACCACAAAAGTGTGAAAAGTACTTACAATTGAGCACCAAACACAATGAATTATTGTGGTAACAGATGACAGGGAAGGGTTCCAGGCCTTCAACCACATTTTTTGGGTCAGTATTCAAGGTCCTCTTAAAGCTAATTCATGCCTCTGCAAAAAGTTATAAGATGTTCTCACAGGCTCTGGATGATCCATGCTGAAGTACCTACTCTTGCACTTGACTATCTCTTGCATTCCGCCTGAGCTGACTGGTTGGGTTTATGAGATGGGCAAAACATCAAGCGATCGCAAGGTATGCTTGCCTTTCAGTACCATGAAGATTAAGAGTACTCAAATCAATTGCCTCACAAACTCCCTCAGTTGCACCTTTCTGTTCAGTTTTTTCCCCCTCTCAATTCTTCATATATCCTTTCTCAAGTTTTAACATAAAATTTAATTGATGACACATAGTAACCATAGATGATCATACTATTCATTATTCCTCTTCTTTTGTTGTTTGTGACACTGCAATTTATTGCTACATAAAGAGATTTTGGTGTTTCATGCTGCCTTCAGGACATCTGAGAACTAATTCTTTAGGCTGGTGCCGATCTTTGTTTTCCTGATTCTTCTGCCTCCTTGTTAAGTGACGTTAGTAAATTGGATGATACTGGTGGGCCATTTTAAGTAGGCTGTTGTAGATTAAAACAGCTGAAAATTAATAATGCACTAACCCTTAAGTTACCATTAAATATAGAAAATGAGTGTATTAATGCAAAATGTTACATTCTATCAATTTTTTTAATCATAATGAAGAAATGGCTGCCAATAATTGAGGAGAATGCACTCCTAAACAAGAAGACAGAATCTTGCTAGAACAGTAGGCCCTAGTTCATCATATGCAGATATAAGAACCTTTAAGGTTGAGGAACATTATAGTTACAGAGTTGTGGAGTTCGCTTGTTCTTAGCTTACTATACGGTACTTTGCATTTCTTATTGAGTTTCTTTTTATTTTGGGAATATATCTTGTTGATTTTATTAATATAGACTGTAGAAAATTTTAGACAGCTTTGACTTTTTTAGCTTTACTTCTAGATTTTGAAATCATGGTCTATAACTTTGTAGCTCTTGAATAAGCTGCTGAGTAATGTGAACTTCGGTAATGTTTGGACGCCCTATTCCTGGTTGGAATAGGGCCTTATTCCATGCTATTCCCCCAAACGGGCAAAAAAGATGGTGGGCCTCCTAGGAATTGTTATTCCGATCAAACATTCTTATTTTAGAATTCGTATTTCATGCTTCCCCATAAAATAGCTTTATTCCCATTTACTGTATTCCAAGGGCGATGACTAAAAAAAAATTTGACTATTACCCCCTCTATTAGAAAAATTCATGATATTAAATATAAAGAAGGAAAAGATGTAGCCTTGGCTAGCTATTACTAATATATGTACATAACAATGCAAACTTTTAATAGATCATAATAATAAATAAATTAATAAAAAATAATTTATTTAAGTAATTATATTAATAAATAAATTGATAATCCATTTTTTTATCATTTGGTTAGGGGTATTTTTGGGATTTCTAAAAAAATCTTCATCTATTCCTAATGGAATACATGGCTTATTTTCATGTCATCCAAACACCATTTGGAATAACACTGCATTAATTGCATTGAAATAAGGTGGAATATCAGATTTCAAGCTAAACAGAAATCTGGAATAACAAGGAGAATAAGCTATTCCTAGGGAATTCCTATTCCTATTCCTATTTCTGTAATAACTTTTTGACATCCAAACACGACCGAAGGGTTTATGGCATGCTTTTTTTGTAGGTGACACTGCAAAGGAAGAGATGATTACAACGCTGGAAGTAATTCAGTTAATGCAACATTATAATTAAACAGAATAAACTTGATCAATGTATGAATAAATTGTAGCTCTTGCAGCTAAAGAAATGATCAACTTTGCTGCCTATACATTTATTATAGTGATAAAGATAGAAATTGAAACTGCTGACATATTATTAAATTTATCTAATGATTTTGTCCATTGTCAAGTTGTAGTGTGATGTTTAATATTAGCCAAATTTTTGAATTTTCTTGCTTGTGTGTTATGACACCATGGTGTTGCATTAATTGGTACAGTTTAAGATGTACGCTGACTCCCTATATGTGATTATGGAAATTGTGAAACTGTAGAGGAACCACTAGTGAATCACAAGATTTGTTTCGGTTAAGCAGGTCTTTAGCAAATTGCTATGAGGGTCCAAACCATTATCTGATCGAGATTGAAACATGGCTAAAAGTGGAGTTTGGTTTTGTGACTGAAGCTTGAGGAGAGAGAAACCGATGCAAATGAATTTGTTGGTGGTTCTAACCCTAGGATGAAAAAAGCTGCGATTGCATGTATCTGAATGGAAATTATTGGTATAACCCCTTCTGCTTCTGATTATGGCTATGATTAGTGATAAACATTTGGTTTTATTCAGTTGTTGTCTAATGTGTCTATTTAGCCCGTATTAATGAAAATTATCTCTCAATGTCGTTACCATGAACTTAGAATGCTGAGATAAATATATTCAGACAAAACTAAATTTAGCATTGATTTTGTATACTTTGCATTGCATAGCCCTATAGAAAAATAATAATTAAATATTGCCTTGACGACGGCAAACCATGGTGGTTTACAAATTCATTCAGTGAGAACTAATTCATTCCGGATGAAAGCACGACTAAATTATCACTCTTGCTCGTTCTACTTCCCATCACATAAGATTTCCCATTGTTCCTCTGTTCAGTATCAACTGTGGTCCTCTCAAAACAGCGATCGTGCACACGATGATAAGATGTGATTCTTATACATTCGATGCCAGCCACCTCAAGACAAGACATAATGACAATATTCAAATATCATGCCGTTCTTGATTTCTTCCTTAGATGAAGACTTTGTTATGATTCTAACGTTAACTAATTAATGAAAAATTATTCAACCATAGATAAAATGTATGACATCTTCCTGGAATATTCATGGCTATTTAAGAAACCAATTATAATTTACTAATAATATATTTTTCAGGTGATTGTTGTTGATTTTTTTTTGAATCTGTTTGCTTGGGCTCAAGCATTTTGGCTTTCCATCCGACGTCCCTTTTTTTTTTCATGAAAACGAATGAAATTATTCGATTATCTTGACAAATTTTATATGTATAAGACACACAGCACCATTCTATATAACGGGGGGTGGGAATTCGGACATAATCCCAAAAATGTGGCCACGGTGAGACTGATCAGTTCCATCAGCCAGCCCACCCCATCCTATCATCTCACCCATTTCCCCTGCAAATAAAGGATCCTTGAGTGGGAAGAAGCTCCATCCATTCCCATGGCGTGTACTTCCATGTCAACTGCTGCCGCCTCTTCTCAGGTGACAATCTAATCCCAAAAAAAAGAAGCGCTTTAATACCAATTCAAGGATACCATTATCTGCTATGCTCTACTGTCATTCAGTCTGCTCAAATTTTTCTTCTCCCCCTTAATTTTGAAGCGATATCTTTCTGAAGATGGGTTAAAAATTTACACTTCCAAAGAAAAAAACGATTGAAGAAATCCATCTAGATAAACGTAACCTATACTCTTGTGATACCCTCCCATTTAGTCCTATATTGGAAAATTGAGGAAAGGTTGAATGGTTTATAACCAGTTAAGGAAGATGGATAAGTACCAATTGGATCTCTTTTGGACTGTGGTGGCCCAAGTTGATTTGAATCTTGTCCGTCCTACTTTCTTGAGCGAAACGGCTTCGTGGGTTTGCGGGCCCGGATCGTTACAATATGGTATCAAAGCCATGCACCAGCCAGAAGTGTAGGAGCTAAGTGCCACGCAGGGCAAAGTGCTACATCCATGGGATGGAAGCCATCTCTTGAACCTATGGGGGCCACCTCTAGAATTCTGCCTGTCTGGTGGATGCGATCTTATGCCTCTGGCGACGAGGACGTCGCCTCTGTAAGGGGAATAGATTGTGATATCCTCCCATTTAGTTCCACATCGAAAAATTGAAAAAATATTGAATAGTTTATAACGAGTTAAGGAAGATGGACATGTACCAATTGGATCCCTTTTTGGGTTGTGATGGCCTGGTGTGGACCTTGTCCGTCTTGCTTTTTTGTAATGAAACGAGTTCGTTGGTTTGTGGGCCCGGGTTGTTACAACTCTGCTTCATCGTGCTCATTTATATCTACTTCTTCTGTCCTCTTTTCATTTTAGCTGCGCTGTCCTTCAAAAATTGAATCTTTGAACCATTCTCCAACTCTTTAAAGAGATGAAAACAGTAACAAAGGCACACTTTACAGCATTATATTCTCGAATTCTTATTCTCTTTCCTCTACAGCAGCTTTGCTCGAGTAAAAATGGGATCTTTTCGCCATCCCATGCTCTTCTATGCAAGCCTGCAAAAGGGCTGTGCTCGGGGGGGGAGGATTGGGAGGACCACTTGCCAGGCGGCGAGCATTCCTGTAGACAGAGTGCCAGACATGGGCAAGAGGCAGCTGATGAACCTTCTTTTGCTGGGAGCTGTGTCCCTCCCCACAGCGACACGGCAGGGATATTGGTTCCCTACGCTTCCTTCTTTGTTCCCCCTGGGTGAGAGCCATTCGTTCTGCTTTTCTTTTTGTCTACATTAATGGCATATATGTGATATCTGGCTCTTCCTCAATTTATATTCATAAATCCTACTTCTGTTTTTCTCCACCGCTAGTAGTTCAAATTTGTCAGGAATTACATTTCCTACTGTAATTATGAGCATTTATATATCAAATTTGAATGGAATGACTATTGTACTGGTCATTTGATCTTCATTTTCCACATTTGTCTGTGTTTTTATTCTTTTGCTCACTGATTGTAATTACACAATTTGAATCCAGACACTTAAGGATTATGGCATTTTCTTCTACAGTTCAGGAGGAGCAGGTGGTGGAACTGTTGCAAAAGATGATCTCGGAAATGATGTCATTGCATCCGAATGGCTTAAAACTCATGGTCCTGGTGATAGAACACTTACCCAAGGGTTAAAGGTAGGGTCTCTCTCTCTCTCTCTCTCTCTCTCTCTCTCTCTCTCTCTCATGAGAGAAAAATTTTCTGATGCTATATGATGCCATATTTACCACAGCACATTGATGATGACCTCTTATATATATATATATATATATATATATATATGTTCCACGAAATGAGTTTTGATTCTCGTTTTTATGTTTTTCACTCCTAATTTATCATTTCTTGCAATTAACCCAGCAAGAAATACCACAAACTTCTATCTGTTTTTCATTTAATACAGAAAGTGTTATCCTGCTTTTGATTTGAATTGCCCAGGAAACTTGGCATCGCTTGAGATGCCGGAGAACAAATAAATAGAAGACATCTCCCAGTGCAGACAATGCTAACTGGAATACTTCTATCTTTTTTCTTATCTAAATTAGTTATAGATGTTTAATTTCATGACTGCAATCCCATGTCACCATGTCTTATTTCAGAACTGCTATTCTATATTAAATTTTAGATTGCACTATTCTTCCTTGTTTTCCAATCTTCCTTTGTTGATGAGGACTGTAGCATTCACATTAGTTTCATGGTTGGTCTCTCATATATCATTTACTCCTGAAAAAAGGAAAGTATTTCTTGTCATATTGTTGTGTACTTCTAGTCTGAAAGTAAAGAAACTTTGACCAGGCCAAAATATTTTCGTTCACTGAGTTTTCAAATATGCTAGTTGACACATCTTCAATTCTGCAGGGTGATCCTACCTATCTTGTTGTGGAGAGTGACAAAACTCTTGCAACCTATGGCAGTAATGCTGTCTGCACCCACCTTGGTTGTGTTGTCCCATGGAATGCAGCTGAGAACAAGTTCATTTGTCCTTGCCATGGATCCCAGTACAACAACCAAGGCAAAGTTGTAAGAGGGCCTGCACATTGGTAAGGCCATCTGCTTCTTCAGTTTATTGACAATCCAGTTATTGGCTTATGATTTCTCAGTTTGTTGATTCATCATGTAAATTATATTATTCCACTTCAAAGTTTTTTGAGGAACTGTTCCACTTAGTAATACATTGATAATAAACAACAAAAGGGACCATGACAAAGATCCAATTTTTGGAGGAATAACAATACTTGACTGGTGAAATCTGCACTTCAAATCTTTATTGAGAATGTGCATTTGAAAGTATCAAATTTGTGCGAAACATACTTTAATGGACTTTCTTCCCAACATGATGCTAAATTATAGTGAACTTATGACAGTTCACCTAAGCTTTTATTGAAAAGTGGGGACTATACTTTTCTTGATAATATAAAGTTTTAATTATGACTCAAGTTATGAGAGCTAGAGCTGGCATGTAAACAGTCCCACACTTGCTATACACTGGATAGATCTTAGATACTTATATAAGATTAAGAAGCACAAATAATACTTTCTAAGTAACCTTTTTGGATGAGGCATTGAGTTGTTATAAATGATATCAGAGGGGATATGGTTGATGAGCCATCTAAACTAGGGGATATTCTGAATGAACACTTTTAAGATTTATTATAGATCAATCATAGTGTTCGTGGTTGTGATTGCAATTCGGTTTGATTAGTTTTTCATTTGGATTTTTAACTTAGCGAAGATGCAGGAGCTTAAATAAGGAGAGCATATAAGAGCCCATACCGGCATGTCTTTTTTTCCACATTGGCTATATGTTACATAAAACTTGAATACTTACACATAAACAGAGAGCTTTAATAATAACTTTTAGCTAGCCTTTTTCAGTGAGGTCCTGAGTTGTTACATAAGTTCTACCTTTTATTAATAAGAAACCTATACTTATGTTCTGAAAATTAAGCAGACAACTATATTTGGCCATTTCAATCTTATAATTAAAAGCTTGCAACAAACATATCATAGCTTGAGAATATATTAAAATTCCCAAAAGTTGAGCTTGATTGCCTCTGCATTTTCATTTTTTTCATCAATGCCTTTAACCTTTATGTTATTAACATGCATTTGATCATTCATTTTGCCACGTACTGAGTTTGGTTTTGCTTGAAAACAGTCCCTGGCTTTGGTTCATGCGGACATTGATGATGGGAAGGTTTTGTTTGTACCCTGGGTTGAAACTGATTTCAGAACAGGGGAAAATCCATGGTGGCTTAAAAGTCTCTATTCAACCTCCATATCTTCATTTCGAGAGGAGTCTTTTGTGTCTACTTCCAACAAAAAAGGAGAGCAGTTTGTTGTATGACCTTGCCTTTTGAAAGACTTGGATCATATTTTTCTCCCCAAGTTATGTGGCCTTGCACTGGGGAACAAATATCTGAACACGATGAATCTTATGAGAACCCAACTTGGGATTGGTCACGGTTATCTTGTATCATTGATTTATTCTATTTATTGTATTCCTTAATAATTTCTTGTGTAGTTTAGAAGTGGTCATGATTGCAGGGCTGTAAATACCGTGGCATTTTCTGCTTGGAAACTTTGGGTGTTTTTTTCTTTCTTTTTGAGAGGTAATGAATCAGCAGATGAATTCTATTGCCTGGTCAATTAGATGCCAGTTTGTAAATCCAAAAAGGAAGGTGGATTGGGTGTGAAGAATCTTCAAGTCTTTAACAAGGCCTGCTAGCAAAATGAATTTGAAAATCTTTATCCCCTCAAACATCTGCTCTATGAAAAGACTTATCTTTGAGGCTTATTGCTCTAAAAAAAAAAAAATTAGCCTTAAAATCCTTCAAAATTTCGGTCTCTTATTTGCCGGTTTGAAATAATATATCAAGAGATATGTTTGGCTTCTGAACTGTGCTTCCTTCAAACTGAGAGATTGAATTATCAATTAGATTTTAAAAAGATACTCGAATTGAAGGGCTGCCGCTTTGTTTTCTCTTTCTTGAGCTTTTTGGGGCGTGCTAAAACTAATGTCTCAGTCGCAAATTGCTGGAACAGAAGAACTCTCTGTTGGCAAATCAGATTGCTGAGACCCCTGTTCTTGCCTCAGAAGGCTCAGTTGGAGAAGTTGCATTCCTTCTTAGTCAATAGGAGGTTGACGGAGTAGTAAGACTTACCAATCTGGATACCTTTGAAGAATGATTTATACTCTGTCTCATACTTTGGTCTTTCTAGAAAGTAATTTAAAAAGCAGTTGCCCTCAGAAAAAAAAATATTTTGCCTGGTTAGCATTGTGCGACCGTCTTGAGATGGACAGGAAATAGATTAGTTAAGAAAGGCTGGATTGGTAATTCTGGATGTTCGTTTTATGGTATTGCTTCGGAAATTCTACACCATCTGTTTCTTAAATGTAGATGGGCTCTCATAATTTGGATTTGTTTAGCTGACAAAATCCAATTTTCCTCTCTCCCTCAACACCCACATCTCATGTGGTCCTCTTGGAGGAAAAATTTTATTCAGCCCTCTGTTGGACAGGCATGGAACAAACCAGCTTTTGCTCTGCTCTATGGTGGCATATATGAAAAGGTAGAAACAAAAGGATCAACCCTTCCTCATCGAATCAAACGATCCAATCAGCATAGTTGTCAGAACCGGACCGAACCAGCCAGTTGGACCGATTGAACCTGGACCCGAAGGCCAAGCCAGTCCGGTTTCAATATAAAACCGAATGGGTAAGTGATCCAGAATAATTCAGTCAACCCATCCGGTTCACCCATGAACCGATCAATCCAACTCGAACCGATTCGGATCACAAGTTTTATTATCATGTTAACCTTAATTTTTTTATTAAAAATTAATTTTTATTAATATAAATATATTTTTATATTAATATAATTAATCAATGGTTAAATCAGTGACCCAATAATTGAACCAGTGATCCGATGATCCGAGCCCTTGCCGGGTCAATATTCCGATCGAGTCTGACAACTATACATATCAGTCATTTCCAGACTCTCTCCACCTTTCAATGTTGGGCAACCTCAGCTCCCGAAAGCGGTTGTATACTGGCACATCGAAAACTGATTGATCTTCTTCTATCCTATAATCTCATTTTGTACATTCTTTCCTATCACCAATGCAATTGTATCTTTGTAAAAAATTAATAAAGCGAGGAGGCTATCCCTCCTCTGTCCCGTCAATTCTTTCTTTTGAGAGAGTTTCGTGTTCTCTTTGAAACAGTAAGAGTAAAAGTGTTCCTTATTTTTATCTTCATTTGAATTTAAAATCATTATGATATATCATGAAGTTTCATGCTCATTTTTTTTTATTTTTTTATTTTTACAGATGAATAATTATACCACTCTAGATCGGGCCAGATCCTAAATATCATAATATAATAACTAGAAGAGAATAAGAGGGCATGGGTCATCTGACTCCATCTCTAATTACCAGAGTGAGAGGCCACCTTGGTAGCAATCCAGTCAGCGACTCCGTTGGCTTCATGATAGATGTGGCGAATCTGGATATTTGTAGCTTCCAAAATTATAGAGCGGATGTCACACAATAAGGGGAGAGTAGGCAAATGGGATCTGAGCTCCCGTTGAATCCAGCGAATCACGGTGATAGAATCATCTTCAATGATTAGACGACGAGCGCCGAGAACTCGAATAGCATAGGATAACCCCGCCCAAGCCGCATGCAGCTCAGTCTGAGGCATAGAAGAATCCAGCAAACCAAACCCTCCAGCCGCCAGCATCATCCCACTCGCATCACGAATAATATAAGTTGATCCAGCACTCTACCACGGACACTTCCATTAAAATTTATTTTGACAAACATTTGAGGAATGGGCTCCCAAGAGATAAAAATCGTATGCCGGTTCGCTGCCGCAGCAGCATGGGAGCCCAGTGGCCAGGGTTCGCAAAATCCATAAAACCGTGATGGAAAGTGTACTCAACATAAAGGAAGACAGTCGCCCTGAGAATCCTACCAGGAAGAAGGACCCTGTCCGAGAATATAATCTGATTCCGGAACAATCATATCTGATAAGCAATGTACGCCCACAAGGGACCTTGCTCATTTTCCTAGAGGAGAGATAATCACAGCTTTGCATATTCCTAGCACGCATAAATTTCATATTACCGGAAACTATGATTTTTGGGAAGTAATTTCTAGAAAAAAGAAATTAGGGGGGAATAGTTATCATAGATATATTTGTTGTGTAAACCCCTCACCTAAAGAGTGCGGTTTGAGTCACTACGTGGTGGAAAGAAAGCGTATGTGGTATACCTTGATCCAGCTTGCTGCGCACATCCAGGCGAGGAATGAAATGTGCGAGCGTTATCAGCTCCGCGTGCTCCGCAGAAAACCCAAAGGTGTGCTGAACGATAGCGAGCAGCAGCTGACCTAAAGTGTGGCCCTTGTATCTTCCATTTTGCATAGATTTTGTAAATAAGAAGACATGTTTTCAAGAGAATACATAAAGAAAAGAATGAAAAGAAGGAGAGATAGAAGAGGAGAACAGAAGCATTGCCAATCTTGTAGAGATAAAAGAAGGGTTGATTAAATTTTTAGATTCATATCTCACAAATAAGACTGATTCTTTTATGGTTTCTCCATATTTTTGTTACATGCATTTTGTGCACCTTGAATCTAACTTATTCTTTTCCAAATATTTCTTAATTATGATTTCCTTTGTATTACTATACTCTTTTTGCTAATAATATCTACAATAAATTTGTATTATGAGAGCTTAATTTAATTAAAATCAAATAACTAATATCATTATTTTTTTTAGAAAAATGAATAAAAATAAGAAGGCATGCAATACAAGGATTTTCCAGAGAGCCACCCATTCTAATGCAACTCTCTATACTCAATTCAGTAGGCCCAATCATAGAGTTCAAAGTGTTCTGATGCTTGATCCAGTTTTCGTGCTTTGAGAATCATGCGCCCTAGTGCTCTGGTTCTTCTCTTGCTCCCTGCTTTAAGATTCGTGCATCCGTATTCTTCTTCCCGGATCGTTGGCTGTTCTTCGTCTCTATTGCTTCGCCTCCTCTTGGATTCTTCCTTTCGTCATTCCCTCCCTTCCTATGGCCTCTGATTCGGCTGAAGGTAGTCGGATGCCTGGAAGGAGGACGTCGACGACCGGATTTCAATGGGTTACAGAGTCTCCTTCGCCAGCTGCTGTGGAGATGCTGCAGGCTTCGTTTCCGGAGGTGATTAAAGTCCCGGTGGCGGAGCTTGAAGCGGAGGTGTTGGGCTGGCAGCAAAAGGCAGTGATTGTCCGGTCGTTCCATAGATGGATTCCGGCTGAAGCCTTCGTCAGGGAATTCAGGCGAGCTGGAATCTCAGGCGCCATCGTCCCCATTTCTCTGGCATTCAGATGCCATGTTTTTCGATTCGACTCCAAAGAAGCTTGTAGCCTGGTTCTGCAGCAACCATGGGTGATCAATGGCCAGGTGGTTGGCATTGAGCCGTGGAGGCCGGAGTTTACTCCGGCGGAGGACTCCGTTTCGTCTGCTCTGGTATGGGTGAGATTGTCGCTTCTGCCTCTTGAGTTCTGGAAGGAGGAGTTCCTCAGAGCCATTCTTGTATCAGCTGGAGATTTCGTCTGTGTTGATGCGGCTACCTTGGTGAAATCTAGGGGGTGTTATGCGAGGGCCTGTCTTCGCGTCGACCTTCGTCGCCCTCTCCGGCCAGGCACACGGATTCAGGGGAGCTTTCAACCATTTTGGCAGAGCTTCGTCTATGAAAACTTGGTGGGAGTCTGCTTGAGATGTGCCTCTCTGCATTTGGATGGCCCCTGTTCCCAGTCGGGACGTCCTGATGGGGTTGGCTCCGATTCCATTTCCGTGTTTGGGCCGTGGCTAGTTGCAATCCGGAAGCGGGCGGTTCCTTCTATCCCTCAGACGGTGGCAAAGGGGAAGGCTTCGGTGCTGGCTTCGTCTTCATCTCCTGGCTCTGGTTCAGCATCCCAGGCGGTGAAGAAGGGGCTCTCTTCGGGCGCTGGTGAATCGGCTGAAGGGTGGGCAGCTCCGGTAAAGATTGCTCGCCGGAGGTCCTCCTCGTCTTCGCGATTGGTATAAAGGCCAGCAGCCGTGGTGTCGCGCCCTGGGAAGGAAGAAGAAGGTTTGGTCAACGGGATGGATCCCGTGCCGGTTCAGGATGTGCGTGCCGTTTCTAAGGCACCAGTTCTGAACTTGCAAGCTGCTGATAAGCTGGGTTCTCTGAAACCCGAATTGAACCACCCAACTGTGATCCATAACCCCTTCTCCTCTCTTGCTTCAGTGGCTTATGATGATGGTCAATTGGGGAGTAGGGAAGCCAGCTCAGGTCCCCTTAAGCGTGCTAGACCGGAGGTTTCCCTGGCTCCTAGGACTTTATCCAAATCTGATAAGAGGAAGGGAAAAGGGAAGGTTCCTTTCTCCAAAAAGAATGAGGTGAGTTGCTTCTCTCCAAGCCAGTCGGATCAGGTCCCGTGTTTTCAGGTTGGTGCCCAGGAGGCGGTGAGGGTCCAAGCTGCTGGGGGGGCCGGTCTTCCATTGGTAGATGCTATTGGTGAACCTAAGGGATTGGGCCCTGGTTCCTTATCTCAGGCACAGTCTTCCTGTTTAGATGTGTCTGATCCAGGTTCGGATGGAATGCTGATCAATCCATTACTGAAGCCTGATGACGGCCCTCAGTTGAATGGGGGTCTTGTTGATAGTGATATGATAGAGGATCAAGGAGGGGTCCCATCTTCCTCTATCCTATAAATGAAGATTTTACTATGGAATGTTAGAGGAGCTCGAAAGCCTTCTTTTCGTTACTCCTTCAGTAGATTATTGCAACTACACCACTTTGATATATGTGTCCTCTTGGAGACCAGACTTTCGGGGGATAGTCTTCTCTGTTTTCGTAGACAGATTGCCCGTACTTGGTCATCTTATGCTGTGGAGGCTGAAGGTCTGTCGGGGGGTATCTTGGCTATATGGCGCACCTCTGCAATCAGGATTGATGCTTTTCATCAGTGTAACCAGCATATTGGTCTCATGATCTCTGAGGGATCTTCTGCCCCCTGGTTTCTTTCGGCAGTTTATGCTAGCACGGACTATCGGGAGAGAAGAATTCTTTGGTCTGAACTGCTTTCCCTCCTTGCTCAAGGTGTGCCATCTATTTTTGCGGGGGATTTCAACTGTATCACTGAGGCTAATGAAAAACGTGGAGGCAGACGAGTTTCTGGCTCAGCTGATATCAACGAATTCAGAACTTTCATTGGCTCTTCAGGGCTTTTGGATTTGGGGTATTCGGGATCCCAATTCACTTGGTGCAATAATCGGCAGGGGTCTGCTCGAGTATGGGAGAGACTTGATAGAGCCTTGGCCACTCCCCAATGGCTCCAAAGATACCCTATGGTTACTGTCATGCATCTTCCTAGGATTGCTTCTGACCATTGCCCTATTTTGATTTCTACGGAGGCTGATCAGATTATGCGGAAGCAGTTTAGATTTGAGCAGTTTTGGACTAGTCTTTCAGCTGCTCGTTCTATTATTTCTCAGATCTGGCATATTCCTGTTAGGGGCAATGCTGTCTATCAGTTATCTTGTCGATTTAAGATAGCCAGACACATACTATCCAGATGGAATAGGAATGAGGTGGGGGATATGGTTAGACAAGTTGAGCAGGTTGAAAATGATATTAATATTCTGCAGGCAAAGGAGGATCACGAAGGATTTTTGGCGGACTCGGATCTCTCTTTCCTTAGGGATTTGCTGGCTCGGCACCACTCCCTTTTGCGGCAGCAGGAGATGTATTGGTGGCAGAGATCAAGGGCTCAGTGGATTTGTGATGGGGATCATAACACCAGATTCTTCCATCAGGCCACTCTGAAGCGGAGAGCTGCTAATCGGATTCGGAGGTTAGTGGATGAAGGGGGGCATATTCGGGAGGATTTCCACTCTATCAGTGACCTTCTTCTTCATTTTTTCTGGGCTCGATGGGCTGACTCCTCTGGTGATGGGGACCCGGTTGTGCAGGTTCCGGCTTCTAGGAAGGTTTCCTCTCTGGACAATGATATGCTTGTTAGGCCGATCTCTGCGGACGAGATTAGGGCGGCCCTATGGGAGCTTGGTCCGAATAAGGCCCCTGGGCCTGACGGGTTTCCGTCTTTTTTCTTTCGGCACTACTGGGACATTGTTGGTCAGGAGGTGGTCCAAGCTATTCAGGATGTTTTCCGAGATCGACACATTCCTTCTGAATGGAATCTGACTTTCATTACCTTGGTGCCTAAGAGAGTGGATGCTTCTCTTCCGTAGCACTTTCGGCCCATTAGCCTCTGCACTACATTGTATAAAATCTGTGCTCGTCTTTTAGCTCGCCGTCTTTGTTTGGTGATTTCTCGTCTCATATCGGAGGAGCAGGGGGCTTTCATTAGAGGGAGGTCTATTTCGGACAACGTTCTTATTGCTCAGGAGTTCATGCATGCTCTTCAGAGAGCTCCGGTCAGACGATGTCTTATGGCTGTTAAGCTCGATATGGAGCGTGCTTATGATAGAATGTGCTGAGTTTTTTTGTACCGCTCTCTTCTAGAGTTTGGGTTTGATGAATTATTTATAGAATGGATTATGGCATGCATTCACAAGCCCTCCTTTTCTCTAATCATCAATGGAAACCCGACTGATTTTTTCCACTCTAGTGTTGGTCTCAGGCAGGGTTGCCCCTTATCTCCTTTGCTGTTCATCCTGGCTGCAGATGATCTTTCTCGTGCTTTACGTCAGGCTCAGCAGGATAGGCGGATTGCCCCGGTTATAGCTGGTTCTGAGGGCCCCTTTGTCTCCCACCTTCTCTTTGCTGATGACTGTATCCTCCTAGGCCATGCTTCTATTGAGAATGCGGCTTCCTTTCATTCTATTATACAGAACTACTACCAGGCTTCAGGTTAGAAGGTTAATTTTCTGAAGTCTTCTATTTGTTTTAGCCCGAAGACCTCTAGATCCACTAGAGAAGCCATCATCAGTTTGTCGGGTATCTCCACTCAGACTGATAGATTTATGTATTTGGGGATCCCTATAACGGGGAGATGCCCCCGTTGCTCTGACTTCTCCGAGATCGAGAGACGGATGCGCCAGCGCATTGAGGGATGGCAGGTGACTGGTCTTTCGATGATGGCTAGGGTTACCATTATTCGATCAGTTCTTTCCTCTCTTCCCTTGCATATCCTGTCGAATACATCCATTCCGATTACATGCCTGAGAAGGATCGAGAGATGCTTCCGTGATTTCCTATGGGCTTCTGGTCAGGATGGTCATGGGATTCACCTCTTATCCTGGGATTTGGTCTGTATGCCTATCAGTGAGGGTGGTCTCGGTATCGCGTCTTTGATTGTTAGAAGGAAAGCCCTTATTGTCAGACATGCTTCGAGATTTCTTCTTGAGCCACATTGTCTCTGGAGCTCTCTGATGCGTATTAGATATGGAGAATGGTCGGCTGCCATGCAGATATCTGCTCCTCGGGGTTGTTCCTCTTTTTGGAAGGAGGTCTGTTGCTATGGTCAAGCTATCTTGGACAATATCTCTTGGATGATCGGAGACGGTTCTTCGGTTAATGTTATTCAGGATACCTGGATTTCAGAGCTTCCTCTCTCTCGGTGGCCCTCCTTTATTAGTATTGAGACCCCTTCCAGTTTAAGGGTCAAGGACTTGATCTCCTCAGACCCTTCGGCTTGGCATATCCCCTCGGTGACCAGACTGTTCGGTGCTGAGCTTGCCCGGCGGATTCTATCGATGCCTCTTCTTCCTGGTCGATCTTCTGATGTTAGACTATGGCAGAGATCCTGTCTCTCTAAGGCTCCGATCAGGGATCTGATGATGATGTTTAGACCTCAGCCTCAGCGCCTAGAGGACGCAGCGTGGATTTGGAAGCTTCCTACTATTCCTAGAGTTCAGTTATTTATCTGGAAACTTCTGTGGGGCTCTCTTTCTACCTGTGCTCTCCTATCTCGGAGGGGTCTTCCTATTCAGTCGATTTGCCCGCTATGCAGCTTAGAGGAGGAATCTATTGAACATGCTATTTTCATCTGCCCCAGGGCTAGACGGGTCTGGCTTATGATGGGATATCCGTTCAGACATAATGGCTCGGGCTCCCTGCTTTCTTCTTTCCTTCTGGACCTTCGGAGGTGCCCTCAGTATAAGAAAGGTCTCTGGGCGGTCACTGCTTATCAGATTTGGCTAGCTAGGAACCAGCTTATTTTCTCTGATGACACTATTTCTCTTTACAAAATTGCTAGGAAGATCAGATTATTGGCGGCGGACTGTGCTCGTATTGGTTTTGATATCTCTGGCCACTGGGGATCCCCTGCTGCTTCGGCAGCGAACCGGCATACGGTTTTTATCTCTTGGAAGCCCCCCCCTCCAGGGTTTATCAAAGTCAATTTTGACGGGAGTGTCCGTGGTAGAAGTGCTGGTTCCGCGTTTATTATCAGAGGTTCTCAGGATGACCTTTTGGTGGTGGAAGGTTTTGGTACTCTTGACTCCTCTATCCCCATGACTGAGCTTCATGTGGCTTGGGCGGGTATTTCTTATGCTGCTCGGGTTCTTCATGCTCAGAGGCTTTGCATTGAGGGCGACTCCATGTCGGTCATTTCTTGAATTCAGATGCAGAATTGCCCTCCTGTTCTTTCTAATCCTATTTTGTTGGATATTTGGGCAATTCTACGGGAGATTGAATGCGTCCAGACTAGGCACATATATCGCGAAGCCAACTCGGCGGCGGATTGGGTTGCTGCTTCAGTGGCTCTGCTTTCTGGTCCATGGATTTTGACACCGGGTGACCCCTGCCCTGCTCCTTTGCAGCAAATTTTGTATTCTGATCTATCAGGGCTGACTCGCGCTAGACTAGTGTGATCGTCCGTTTGTTCCAAAAAAAAAAAAGTGTTCTGATGCTTAAATTTTGGTAGAATCAAAGCCTACCACTGTTTTACATATTTTTAAATTTAATTTAATTTAGTTTTTTTCATACGTGAATTTATCCCTGTTTATTTTGAACCAACCTAAGCCTCTGGCTTGAGTCTAAGATTCATCAAACTTGATTATAGTTTATTTATATTTTAAGGAATTAGAGAGAAATATTTCATGAATCGAAGAAGTATCTCTTATATATAATCACAAACATCCCTCAAAATCACAAAGCTCGGTTAACTTACCTGCAAATATTAACAGGCCAATTTCGATCCAAGTAAGCTGGGTGATTGCAATGTGGTTCCCTAACTAAATAAATAGCTAGCGGTTTTGAATGTAAAATATCCTGACTAATTATAGCCGTCATTCCAACATAGTTTAACGCAACGTTAGTAGAGATGATGCTTCTTAAGGTGATTTCTTCTTTGACCTTCAAGAAAAAAATTTATTGAGCTGCTCCATGTTTGATGATTGATGCACACCGCATACATATGTGCATGCACAATTTTATCTTAAGCATGTGCGTGCGCATGCGGTGCCGGTCAATCATCGGAGTCGGTGAGTGCTTGCTATACCATCCTGGTGCAGCAAGACTTTTCCGACCTTTAATTGGAGGAGAAGTGGGCTTGCACAATCGCGGGTGGCTCACGGAAACATATCTTGGATGGGCCTTGTGGTCAAACTAGCACGATTATCGTTGCCACTGTGACAACTATGGTAGATTTCAAAGACTAATCAGAGGTAAATCTATCTATCTATCTATCAATTTGTCTCTTGGGTGTGATTTTCCAGAAGGACAATTAGTGGATGAAGATTTTAACAACTATCATGCATATATATACTAAATATTCATTTTAGATATCATATTTTAGTCTCAAGATGATATGGCAAATGAGAGAGCATCTTTTCATGTGCTTGTTCGCGTGTATTTTTCTATTACTTTCTTTCTGAAATTGTAGGAGTATTTGCGAAACTTATCGTCTTGGACTCAACGTGCGACGCCTGTGTTTTGTTTTTTCAAGGAAAATGCCTCTGCTTTTGGTGATTCTAATCCACAGCCAGCGTCCGAAGAGGTTGCTAGCTGGAATCCAGACGTCAAATCATCAGCATCCTCCGCGTGTAACGTCATAGGGACTTTAGAACTAGTAGTCAAAGATGCTGTGATGCCCCCCTTCCTAATAGTCCCATGTTAAGAAAATTAAAAATTAATTGTATAATTTATAATTAATTAAAGAAGATGAAAAAATATTAATTGAATCCTTTTTAGACTGTAATAACTTAAATTATATAAACTTTATCCGAACCTATGGAGGTCACCTTTAGAATTCTGTCTAGTCGTTATGATCAATTGACCTTAGCGATGAGGACATCGCTTTTGTAAAAGAGTAAATTATGATAGCCCTTCCAATAGTCTCACATCGAAAAATTGAAAGTTGATTAAGTGATTTATATATGGTAAACTAAGAAGAACAAGGCACCAATTGAATCCCTTTTTGGGTTGTAGTGGCCCAAGTTGGTGTGGACATTGTCCATCTTGCTTTCTTGTAACGAAACAGACCCGTGGGGCTGGGTCGTTACAATATGGTATAGGCCTAGGTCGTTACAATATGGTATCAGAGCCACGCACAAGTCGAAAGTGTAGGAGCTAAGTGCCACATAGGGCAAAGTGCTATATTTATGAGGGGTAGATTGTGATGCCCCTCCTAATAGTCTCACATTGAGAAATTGGGAAAAATTGGTTGTATGATTTATAACCAGTTAAGGAAGATGGACAAGTACCAATTGAATCCTTTTTGGACTGTGATGACTCAAGTTGATGTGAATCTTATTCGTCTTGCTTTCTTGTAACGAAACAGGCTCATGAATCCGGATCATTATAGATGCGATTAAAAATTGAATAGTCCTTTGGTCGGTGATACCTAATTAATCTATTATGCTGTCTGTCCTTTGCCCTCCATGGTTTGGTGAAAGATGTACGTAGTAGAGGTGAAGCTATGGTTAGTCGCGTTGGTTTTCACAGCCAAGCCAACGAACGCCTTATTGTTTTTTTCCTCCTCTCTTTTGAGAGTTACTACGAGAGAGGGAGACGGGTGGTCATCTCATGGAAATGCTAGTACAGGCGTGAAATTAATGCTTACTTCGTGCATGCAATTATCAGTACATATCCATAATATATCTATAATTCACATATTCTTAATTATCTTGAAATGGATTTCGTGTTCCTAATCTATGATTAATTCGATGCTTTGTTTCAGGCAAGCAAGGGAAAATACAAGAGCGTTGAAGATATATAGGGCACACGTGAATAATGGGTTATGGCCCTGGCGACGATGATATATGGTAGGGGACCAACTCCGCACCCCGCCCATGAACATCAAGGCAGAGAAGGGCCCCACTGGAGGGGACTCTGGTGGAGCATCTTCTTCGCAGCTGCCGTTCTGCCGCATTTCCCTCACCATCATCAATATTCTTGTCTATATGTGCAAGAAAGTTTTTTAATTATTGCCTACTCTTTCACTCAAAAAATAGAAAAAGAATATTACCGTACGTTAATATAGGAATTTTATTATAAATATATTTAGGAAAAAAATGTGTTAGAAATCATCGCCATCATCCTTTCTTTGATGGAGTAAATTAGCTGGATCTACTAAACCCATGTTGCACTAAATTATGTTTGGGCTATACAAATGCTAACCAGCTCTGGCAATGAAGTCAAGCTCGTATCGACACCTTTCGAACATGAATATAGCCTAGTGCAAACCATCCTTTGTGGTTAGATGGAATTTGTGCGGCTGAATTTGTTTCACCTTTATTTTCAATTCATGATGTACAAACATTAACCAGCTCTGGTAAAACTTTTTTGCCATAATAGACAGCTATTACGATGAAAATAATTTATCATAATAAATTTTTATTTTTATTTTTTTTATTTTGCATATGTTATAATAATTTAATATAATATTAAAGCAACAATATTAGAAATAATTTTTTGCTTCAAATTTTTTTAAAAAATTAATAAAAAATTTCATTCATTTCAATAAAATCATCATATACAATATTTTTAAAAATACATAATTAAAAAAATACATGTACTATGAAGGAAATGAGGTCTGCTAGGATTTACTAGGAGAAAATTCAGGCACTAACTATCGCATGTAAGTAGTGAGCTCATCAGTCATCGCCTTTAGATCCTTGATGATCTTCTGTTGCTGAGTGATGAGCTCTCGACACTCATGTAGCTTATCTTTTAATTATGAGTTTTCAGAAGATGAAGAATTACCTCTAATTCTCAATGTACCCTTCGGTAGTGGACCTCATCTCCTTTTATAACCAAATATAAAACCCAAAACCTCCTCAAAAGCGGCATCCTCATTGATTGGTTCTACTATAGAGTCCTATGAAAAAAGTCGCTTTACTAACTGTGCCTGCAATGAAAAAAAATAAATTCAATATGTTTAGTATAAAATATTACATTTAAGAATATTATATTTTTAATTGATAAAACTTACATGGGTATCTTCAGCTCTTTCATTTATCCATTAATTCTTCTTTTTGTCAAAATGAAGAGTATTCTACAGATGAAGTCTTGATGGCTCCTTCCCCGTAATAGGATCTCTCTAAAAAGAAACAATAATAGTTTAAGATAATAAATTTCATCAAAAAAGGATAATCATAATATGGCTCCTCTCCCGTAAGCAGGTCAAGCAGTTTAAATGGAAGTCTTCAACAAAATATATAAGGGTTATACCATGAGCCATTATAACACCGCACACAAGGATAACATATTTTTTTCTTCTTCATTAACATGAAGCCTTGCCTTTTCTATGAACTTCTTAATACCGACGTCATATTCTGGATAATTTCGATTCTTATGTATCCAACTCTTATTAATCGGCATTATTGGATGACACTAAATCTGAGTAAAATAGTCATAATTTATTGTATATATATGAACCGTAAGGGGTTTTGAAGAAAATAAAGAAAATATATTAATAATTTAGTTCAAATCAATAACAAGAGCAATAACAACAAGGGCAATAACTCAATCCAGTTTGTTAGATAGATTGAGCGGTAACAATCTAGTAATATTAAAACTCTATTGCATAGAAGCAAAAGCAGTTCAGAAGCTTAGAAATATTTATTAGAATAACGCAGCAGTTAACACCAGAACATCTAGTAAAACAATAGAAATTTTTGCTTGTCATCATACATTTTCACTTCAAAAACAAAGTTTAACTCCAAAATCCATTTATTCTAAGACATAATCTAAAAATTTTTTAAGTTGAATGTTGCAAGAGGCTCAAAGAGTCTTTTTTTTTTCTTTAAGAAAAAAAAGGATAGAACAAGTTGTTTTATCATATTATAGGTTTTCAATTTCTAAGCATAAGATCTCCGAATCCTTATAGAAAATATATTTGCTTGACCAAAGTAAAATATGTATAAGCATTTTAAATCAATATCAAATTTCTAAAATGTATAACTTATATATCTTCGGGACTGGAGTGATATAAATTTTGGTGAAACATGGTGGGGAAACTTGTAATCTTTTTCTTTAAATACCACAATTAATTCCATCCACAAAGTCTCCTCCTAAAACAAGTAAATATTTAGATTTAAAATCCAATTCAAAGGTGTAGAATGGATCTGACCTCTTTCTTAGTATTACAAATGCTACCAATTGTATGATCTTGATTTCTTAAAAACAAAAAGCAGGAAAAAAAACACTTTGACGTGAACATCACTTTAGGATAGGTTATATCAATATGCAACAAATCATAAGAGAAACCATTTCAAGGACTAAGAAAGATCATCAATGCTACGGGTTTTCAGTGGATATATTTTATATAAATTGCTATGGCAAAAAATAGAAGGAAAGGTAAGAAGTAGAAGACATGACTGCACACAGGAAAATGGATGATGATTATGCAGAAAGCAAGGAGAAAGTGAGGATTAGAGATATTTCATTCTTCTGACAACAAATGTTTCAAATGTAACCTCTATTTTACCGTACACAAAATTATGCATCCATATATGGTATGAAAATCCTCCTAGATTGAGGCCCAATAGTTTATAAAAATCATGTAATATCACAAAAACCACCACCACTCCGGTTATCATGTCTTTTCAAATACTGGTGTCATGCTGCTAGTCATCACAAAACCCTTTTCATAACTCATGCCTCAAGTCAAGGGGAGAATATTTGTCTGCCATATGGCTCAGTTTGGACCAATAATAAGGCATTTCCAATACCACAAAAGAAGTGACAACATAATAATCACCCATATATATTGCAATAGAAATCTCCCGAAATTCTAGAAGTTAAACATAGATCATGGTTTTAATCTAAATTTAAAATAAAATAATGTGATTATGTCCCATTATTGACAATGCCAACCCATCCAGCGCCATTGACCCAAAATTGCAATTACATCAGAGCATCACTTTGAAAAATAGGTCAACCTAAATTCCAGCATTCTCAGTACAGTAAACTACCAAAATCTTGCTATCTGAGGCAACACAACAGAATGCTTAAAACAAAATGCAAAAATATAAGAACTAACCTCGGCCGATAACAAGTTGTAAGGGATGAAACCCTAGAATTACTCCTGGGCAATGCCCCTTGAGACTCCAGCTCACTAATGATCCCTTGCACAATCTTCTCAGCAACAAAAGAAAACACACAAATTTCAGCATAAACAACCCTTCAAAAACCAAAAACTTGCACAAAAAGAAAGAAATAAGATCCACCTTTCGAAAGTCCCGGGACTAGGCCGAGTCGAAGACTGGCCACACCTTGTCGAAATCCTGCCAGATCAACATATTTCAACTGAGTTAAAACTAATAAAGAGAATCGGAAGAACCCACAGAAAGAAATGTCCATCGAAATCAAATTCCAAGACAAAGAGATGGAAAACGAAGGGAAGCAAATCAAATTCCACAATGTATCAAGCGGGACCAAATCCATACTCCATATGCGGATTTCAAGTATCCATGAACAGAAATGATTTCAAATGTATCCACGAACGATTCCAGATCATCAGTGGAAAAGGGAGGCCCTCGAAAAACACTAGAACAGTGAAACGGAGATGATGCAGGACCGATTCGCATGCAAATAAATTTTATATGATTAATTATTGCAGTTGATTAGTCTTCCGAAGTAATAGCCTAAGAAGGATTCAGGAAAACTCGCAATAACTCCACACGCAAAATCGTTCTACAAAAAAGTAACGAAGAAAGATCACCGAGGCTAACAAGCCCCGGTAGGGCTTGCTCTCCTTTAATAAAGTTACTAATAGATTAGAAGGGGGTATACCTGGTAGGATAAGGAGATCGAGATGATGAAGGGGTCGCTTTGCCGGGCGGATGCACCCTGGATAACCAAGCCTGAACCTGTGGATCTGCAGCTAAGTATCCGTTGACCTGGATGGCGATCACCTTGAATCCTGGATTCATAGTTACTGAGGGACCTGCAAGAACACCATCCAAGGGTTAAAGAACAAAAGAGAAAATTCAGATTAGAGGCAAAGAGGTAAGGAAGAAGTAGAGAAGGAGGGGCGGCTAAGAGGCTCTTGGGCATCCACTAGAGAAAAACAAGGGCGGCGGCCAGGGTTTCTTTTAGAGATTGGGATGTTGGCACGCGCAGGAAAGGGAATCAAGAGCGCTAGAGAACCAAATAACAAAACTTACAATAACTCAAAACTGGATTGATTGATTAATAATTCAAAGATGCATAATTTATGCAAGAGGGTATCTTTTATAGAGCAAGAGACTTAGGGCCTAAGTAAATATGGATATGAAAAGAAAAGGGGTGCCCACTTTCTTCCTAAAGTGTGAATTAGATTACAGGAAAAAAAAAACTTCATGCCATACAAATCTCTTTCAAAAAAGGCAATTTATGGCCAATAAAGGGCATCCCTTTGCTGCTTTTTTAGGCTAGAATTCTTTCAAATAGGGTTGCATGATTTGGGGGATTGAGGCTTATCTTGTTGACCTACTTGCTCTGCTAGGTGGCGTGTGGAATGCTTGTGCTGGAGGATGGCAGGTGTGTGGCTGTGACTTCTTATGTAGGTATGGCGCCAACTTAAATTTAACAGCTGCTCTGTTTGACTGTGATGGCCTTGTCTTCTGCTCCAATACTGGTGTCTCCTCTTATAAGCTAACTGAACTTAATACAATACCAACTGGACTGGACACATATAAGACCAACTGGACTGGACAAGACTCAAATTGATCCAAGCTCATAATTAGCTAACTCAATATGACCCAAACCCTAATAACGAGTACCAACTCAAAAGACATGACTCAAATGCCCAAACAAAAATAAAATTAGACGTAAATTAAATTAAAATAAAATAAACATAGTTTCCAACTGAATCAAACCCTACAATCCTAATCAGATATTCACAGAGGATTAAGAATCCTTTGCCTGATCCTGGTGCCCACACCAATTCTTCCGGGATGGAAGGAACTTGACCCCGTCGAGTATGGGTCGTTCTGGCTCTAGTAGCTCTCTAGGAGGTATGGGTCGAGGCATTGTAAGTCCTCTCGAGAAATCCATGAATCATTGGATTTGGGGCGACCCTGCCATAGTGTTGGCCCAGATGGCAACCCAAGAGGGGGGGGGTGAATTGGGTTCTTAAAAATTTAAGACTTTTAAGCAATTTAAAATGAGATGTGCAAGTGAAAGGATTAACTAATAAGCAAAGCACAAACACAAGTATATGAGAGATAGAGAAGAGACAATTAGGCACGGCAAACACAAGATATTTTTATAGTGGTTCGGTGCAACCAACACCTACGTCCACTCCCAAGACTCACTTGGGTCCACACTATAATCTCTCTAGATTACAGCCGAGTTGTTTTACAAGCTCACAACTCAAACTTGTTGTTTTCACGGGTGCACAACGAACCCAGCTGGTTTTAACTCGGGCTTACCAGCACAAAACCCTACAAGTTGTTTTTCTAGGGCTCACAACTAACCCAACACAAGCACTCCGGCTTGCAACGAGGTATGCCAACCTCCACTAATTCAATCCACAGATTGAATCAGCAAACAAATAATAAAGATTGTGTTTGAACAATAAAGTGCTCCCCTTGAGCAGATATACAAATTAAGTACAAAATGATATAAGGTTAGAAAAGCCTGATTATTTTGCCGATGGTAGATGCTTGGGCTTTCTCTCTTCTTCTCTTCAACTCCTCTAGAAGTGTTGAATCACGCCTCAGCTAGATTCTTGACCGTTGAAGACTTTTGGAGTTGAGATGAATCTTTTCCCTCTTTTGAAAATCCGCAGATTTGACCTTTGGAACGCACTTGGATTTTCTTCTGGCTTTTGTGGAATGATGAGAAGGAGTAGACGAATCTTTCACTTGGATTTCACTCCTTTTGAATCTCTCTACTTTGAGCTAAAAGATTTTTCTAATAACACTCTGTTTTTCCCTCTTTTGAATTTCTTACTGAATGATTCTCAATATATATCTTCTCTCTTCTTTCTTTGTTGAATGGCTCCTCTATTTATAGATTCTGAAACAATATAGCCGTTAGAAACAAAGAAAAATAACCGTTATTCAAAAATATATCCGTTGGAGCTGATGTGTCATAAAAAAAATTTCCGCCCAGAAGTCGGGGAGTCGGCTCGGGACTGTGCGAGTCGGCTCGAGCAATCGAATCCAGAACGCACCAAAAAATGGGTCTCCAGGAGTCGACTCGCGAAAGTCTGGGAGTCGACTCGTGACTTTCAGGGGTCGACTCGCGAAAAGCTGGGAGTCGACTCGTGAGGCACTCAAAAATGAGTCTTTCTGCCGTCTGAGTCGAGTCGGCTCGGGTACTGTGCGAGTCGGCTCGAGAAAGTTCAGGGGTCGACTCGGAAACTCTCGAGTCGGCTCGGGACTGATACAAAAATCAGAAAACATTCTGATTTGCTTTGAAAATCATCCCAACCAACTTTGAAATATAAATTTGACTTAGATAATGTTGTTTTAACAGTAAAGCTCAATTTCAAGGCATTCTCATTAAGTCATTGATCTTTAAAAGATTGATATATAAAATCATTTTTGAATTCATAAGTATAGCTCACTGAAACATATATTCAATTGATTCAAGAAACTCATTATATTTTTAATAGTTCATAGTTTCCAATTTGAAATTGAATATTTCATTAGTTAACTTAACATTTTCATAGCCTTTTAGAAAGTAAAGCAATGTCTTTTGGAAATCATCAAAATCAATAAGTTGGAGTAATTATGTTACAATAATTTCTCAACAATCTCCCCCTTTTTGATGATGACAAAAATATTGAGTTTGTTCATGATTGATTAGTGAATTAACTTTGTTTTCATAGTTAAGTTTAGGCTCCCCCTCAATGAGGTAGCTCCCCCTATGAAACTTAATTAACTAACCCATTGTTTATCACAATCATAGACAATCATAAAACTATAAAATTCTCCCCCTTTTTTGTTATCAACAAAAAGATTGATAAGCATTCATTCAAATTTCATTGACATAAGGAAATAGAGAATTCATTTCATTCAAAAAGTCTAGTACATCAAAATGTTCAATACATTGATTTCATAAAGAAAGCATAAAAACTTCAGTACAAGACAATTCTAGTAACTCAAAAATGAGTTCTTACTATCCTAGTTAGATGATCAACAATGTTTTTCATTCCTTCAGATTGAATTTTTACATAGTCCTTGAGCTTTTCATCCACAAATGTGCACGCACTCTTGATTTTATCTTGAAGCTCTGCGTTGCTCTTGGAATAAGTCTCACTATCTCCACATATATCCTTAAGTTCTTCAAAAATATTCTTGAGATCACTACTTAAGGATGCCGATGAAGATCCGATAGTGGATTCAATCTTTGAAATACGATCATCAAGAGAATAAAGTGTCTCTCTCAGATGCATAAACTTATTCTCAAATTCAGTTTTAAGCTTGTCAGATTGATCTTCAAGTAAGGCTTTGAGTTGCAAGATTTGTTGATCTGAGAAGCTAGCAGAAGATGAAGTCTGAACAATTGATGGAACAGGGGCTGGAGCAGAAGTAGAAATCAAGGGGCTCGGTGGTGCAGGCGAAGGATGTCTAACAGATGGTCCTGCAGCCTCAGTGTCTATTGCTCTTTCCTCTGTCACTCCTTTCCTTTCCCACTTCCCATCCTTTTTGACAAACCCCATCCTATGAATAGTTGCCAGACTATAGAAATCAGTGTGTCTTAAGTTTTTCATTGGTTCATTATCTGAGATCACCACACCCTGGCTTCGAAAAATCAAAGTAAGAACCATCCCATATGGCAGACTGGATTTCCTTTTCCCTGCACAATCTGCTATATACCACAACATCATGCTTGGAAGATTGATTGGCTTGCCAGTCACAATGGCGTCCATTACAAAAACATCTCTTTCGGAAACATAATCAAATCTACCCGTTTTAGGAAATAGAATCCTACAGCATATATTGTGAAGCAATCTCAACTCTAAGGATAGCTGATTAGCAAGAATCTCTTCAAATCCAACCACATCCCTGTTCAATAATCTGGATAATGCTGGGGCGCGGTCATCAGAAGAGAAGGTTGAGGTGCCAGACAAGGGTAATTGCAATAATCTAGCCAAGATCTCGGGAGTTACAGAAATTCTTACCCCTCTCACATTGCTAATAAGCCCATGGTCTCCTCTAGACAAATTTTTGTAAAATTCTTTAACCAATGAGGGATAAGTCGGGCATTCAAGAGAGCAAACTTTCTCCCATCCCATCTCAATTAACTGTCTTCCAAAAAGAAAGCCCTCATTCTCAAATAATTCAAAATCCATCTTCCTACCAGTGGTGATGATTTTATCTGCTAGTCGGTTACCTGGGAGGACGTGGCAGCAGGAGCAGCAGCTGGAGGAGAAGCAGATTCGGTGGAATCCGAGCTTGGCGAAGGTTCACGCGCCGGACGCTTGACCGTTTGCTTCACGGAGCGCTTCCTCTTGATGCCACCCGCCACGACACTAGATCCTCTAGTCTTAGGAGCCATTTGATGATTGGAGGTGATAAAAAGGGATTCAAGGAGTTTTGGAGGGTTTGGAGAGAGTGTGGAGAGCGTATTTTTGATTAGGGGATGAATAGAATGAGCGTCGAGTCGACTCTGCCCTAGAAAAATCAATTTGGGACCACCTCGAGTCGGCTCGCGCAAACTCAAGTGTCGACTCGGCACAGACACAGAAAGTCCGTCCCGACATGGAGTCGACTCGCGACAGTGAGGGGTCGACTCGAGAGTTTCAAATGAAACCGGGAGTCGACTCCGATACGCGTCGAGTCGGCTCCGAGACTATTTCAGACAAAAAACATGAAATTTCTGAAATATGTCCGAAAAATGATCATAAAAATTGATAAATAATCATTGGATATGAGTGAATCAATCAGATAAGAGTTCTAGATGAGATGTCCTTAAGATTTGAGGATTTAAAGGAATTCTAGATATATTTCCTTAAGATTTCAAAGTTTACTCAAAAGGATTACAAATTCCTAATTCTCCTCTTAGATATTCAAACCTTTCTTCACTTAGGGGTTTTGTTAAGATGTCAGCTAATTGTTCTTCAGTGTTTACATAATCTAAACAAATTTCATCATTAGCTACATGTTCTCTTATAAAATGATATCTAATTTCTATGTGTTTTGTTCTTGAGTGTTGAATTGGATTTTTTGTTAAATTGATTGCACTAGTATTATCACATTTTATGGGTGTTTTTAGGTTTGATACCATAATCTTCAAGTTGTCGCTTAATCCATAGGATTTGCGCACAGCAACTTCCAGCTGCAACATATTCAGCTTCAGTAGTTGATAATGCAACTGAATTTTGCTTTTTGCTAAACCATGTGATTAAGTTACTTCCTAAGAAATGGCATGCACCACTTGTGCTTTTTCTATCAATTTTACATCCGGCATAATCAGAATCTGAATATGCAATCAGGTTTAATGTTGAATCTCTAGAATACCATAAACCTACATCTTTTGTGCCATTTAGATATCTTAAGATTCTTTTAACAGCTATTAAGTGTGATTCTTTAGGTTCAGCTTGAAATCTAGCACACAAACATACTGCAAACATTATATCAGGTCTACTTGCTGTTAAATAGAGAAGGGATCCGATAATACCTCGATAGTACTTCTGATCAATCTTCTTACCTTCTTCGTCTTTGTCTAGCTTGCATGAAGGACTCATTGGTGTTCCAAGGGGTTTCATTGTTTCCATACCAAACTTTTTGAGTAGTTCTCTTGTGTACTTGGTTTGGTTGATAAAAATTCCCTCCTTGCATTGTTTGATCTGGAGTCCAAGGAAGAAGTTGAGTTCTCCCATCATGCTCATCTCGAATTCTCCCTGCATTAACTTTGCAAATTCTTGACAGAGAGATTCGTTAGTAGCACCAAAAATAATGTCATCTACGTATATTTGCACTACTAGTAAATCTTTACTTTTTCTTTTTAAAAACAAGGTTTTATCAACATTTCCTCTTGTAAAATTATTTTCTATTAGAAATTTACTTAACCTATCATACCAAGCTCTAGGTGCTTGTTTCAAACCATATAAAGCTTTGTGCAATTTAAAAACGTGATTTGAAAACTCGTGGTCTTCAAAACCTGGTGGTTGTTCTACATAGACTTCTTCATTAATAAGTCCATTTAAAAATGCGCTTTTTACATCCATTTGAAATAGGTTAATGTTCATATGACATGCAAATGCAAGTAAAAGTCTAATGGCTTCTAGTCTAGCTACAGGTGCAAAGGTTTCATCAAAATCAATACCTTCTTCTTGACTATATCCTTTAGCAACCAGTCTAGCTTTGTTTCTAATTACTATACCATTTTCATCTAACTTATTTCTAAAAACCCATTTAGTTCCTATAGTTGAATGGTTTTTAGGTCTTTCAACTAAGGTCCAAACATTATTTCTAGTAAATTGATTCAGTTCTTCTTGCATTGCTAACATCCAATTATTATCTTTTTCAGCTTCTTCTATAGTTTTGGGTTCAATTTGTGAAACAAATGCAAGATGATTACTAATATTTCTCATGTATGATCTAGTCCTTATTCCTTGAGATGGATCGCCTATAATCAATTCCTTAGGATGACTATGTGCATATTTCCAGTCTCTTGGAAGATCTACATTATTATGATCAATATTAACATCATCGTCCTTATGTGAATCATTATTTTTAGCTTCTATTTCATGATTAGAAGATACTTCAATATTAAGTTTTTCAAGATCTTTTTCAATTAGGTTTGTATCTTCCTCATCATCAATCTTTTCAGATCTAGTTGCTAAAGATTCATTAAAAACTACATGAATGGATTCTTCAACTACTAGGGTTCTCTTGTTAAAGATTCTATATGCCTTACTAGTTGTTGAATAACCTAGAAAAATTCCTTCATCAGATTTAGCATCAAATTTTCCTAAGTTGTTTTTACCATTATTATGAATGAAACATTTACATCCAAATGCATGAAAGTATTTTATAGTTGGTTTTCTTTCATTCCACAATTCATAAGGTGTTTTCTTTAATATTGGTCTTATTAAAGCTCTGTTTAAGATGTAACATGCTGTGTTAATTGCTTCCGCCCAAAAATACTTTGGTAAGTTGCTTTCACATAGCATGGTACGGGCCATGTCTTCTAAAGTTCTGTTCTTTCTTTCAACTACACCGTTTTGTTGTGGAGTCCTAGGGGCTGAAAAATTATGATTAATTCCATTTTCAGTGCAGAAATTTTCAAATAAGTGATTTTCAAATTCTGTTCCATGATCACTTCTTAGAGATACTATAGTAGTGTTTTTCTCATTTGTGACTTTCTTGAAAAATTTCAGGAACATCGAGAAAGTCTCATCTTTGTGAGCTAAAAACATTACCCAAGTATATCTAGAGTAATCATCTACAATCACTAGGCCATATTTCTTTCCTCCTAGACTTGTAGTTCTAGTTGGTCCAAATAGGTCCATGTGAAGTAGCTCTAGTCCCCTAGAAGTTGAAACAATATTTTTAGATTTAAATGAACTTCTAGTTTGTTTTCCAAGTTGACATGCATCACATATTTTATTATCTTCAAACTTTAATTTAGGTAAATCTTTAACTAAATCCATTTTAATTAATTTTGAAATAAGGTGTGTGCTTGCATGACCTAATCTACGATGCCACAACCAACTAATATCATTAATGTTAGCATTATCAGAAATTAGGCAATGACTACTCTTAGAAGTTTTGTCTGTGTCAACTAAGTATATATTGCCAAACCTATATCCAGTAAAAACAATGCTATCATCAATAGAATTAGTTACAGTGCATAAAGAAGATTTAAAAGAAACATTAAAGTTTTTATCACATAATTGACTTATGCTAATTAGATTATGCTTCAAACCATTAACATAAAGTACATCTTCAATAGTTATGGATGGAGTTATGCGAACTTTACCAAGGCCCAAGATTTGACCTTTACCGTTATCGCCAAATGTCACAACTCCACCTACATTTGCTTCTAGGGTGATGAATTCCTCTTTGTCACCCGTCATATGTCTTGAGCAGCCGCTATCAAGATACCACTTCTTGTTTGATCTTTTGGCTACAAGACATTCCTGCAACATCATCAAACTTTATATTTAGGTACCCAAGCTTTCTTGGGTCCTTCATGGTTAGTAGACACAAAAATTGTTCCTTTCGGAACCCATATTTTCTTAGCTTTAATATTTAGCTTGTTGTTGCTTAATGTTTTGCATTCAAAGGATTTGTGACCTTTTTCATTACATTTAAAACAAGTTACATTACCTTGGTTGGCTTTTACAAAAATATTCTTTAGTGATTTCTGTTTTCTTAGTGTGTTATATCCTAGCCCAGCTTTATCAAAAACAGCTTTTTGACTATCTAGGATCATGTTAAGTTTAGTTGAACTTAATGTGAATTTCTCAACAATGTCCTTATATTTTTTAACATCTTTCTTAAGAGAGTCAATTTCTTTAGCTTGCTGTTCTTTATCTAAAGCTAGAGTTTCTATTTCATCTTTTAAGTCTTTAGTTGAGTTTGTAGTTTCAGATTTTAATGAATCTAATTCTTGATTAAGATTATCTCTTTCTTTCCTAAGGTCTTCTTTTTCATTAGTTAATTTCTTAACTTCTAAAGCTAACTCATTTTTACTTTTAGCTAAACTAACATTATCATTTTTCACAGATTTAAATTTCTTTTTCAACAATTTAAAATCTATCATTAGTTCATTAAAAGCTTCAAACATTTCATCAAATGTAAACTCATTGTCGGAGGTTTCGGAACTTACCTCGTCATTGTCGTCGTCGTTGGCCATGAAACAAATATTTGCAACCTCTTTTTGTTCTTCTTCTTCGGAAGAAGATTCATTGCTGTCAGTCCATGTTGCAACATATGCCTTCTTCTTTTTCTTGAAGGTCTTTTTCAATTGTGGACAATCATATCGATAATGCCCCGGTTTCTTACACTCATAACATATCAAGGGGTCTTTCTCTTTGTCCTTGTCCTTATCTTTCTTTTCCTTTTCTCCTTCCATTTTGTTTCCAAATTTATGTTTTTGGAAGGGTTTCTTTTTCCTCAAAAATCTTCTAAACTTCTTGGCCAAGAGAGCAGTTTCATCATTATCTTCATCACTATCATCACTGCTGCTCTCTTCCAATTCTGCAGTCTTGAGGGCAAAAGTTTTCCTTCTTTTTGTTTCCTCCTCAACATGCTGCCTCATTGTCAATTCGTGGGTCATGAGAGATCCTAGAAGCTCCTCTAAGGGTAGTGCATTGAGGTCTTTGGCTTCTTGGATTGCTGTGACTTTTGCTTCCCACGATCTTGGCAATGACCTGAGTATTTTGCGAACAAGATCAGCATTAGTATAAACTTTTCCTAAACTTTTCAAACCATTCACTATATCGGTGAATCTAGTGAACATGCATGTGATGGTTTCAGTTTGTTCCATTGTGAACAATTCATATTTATGAACAATATATTTATCTTTGATTCTTTTACTTGGTTTGTTCCTTCATGTGTGACTTCCAACCTATCCCATATTTCTTTAGCGGAATTACAAGTAGAGATACGGTTGAATTCATTTGAATCTAAGGAACAATATAAGATATTAATGGCTTTGGCATTAAGTTGAGCCATTCTCCTATCATTATCATTCCAATCCCTTTCGGGCTTTGGAACAATAGTGCCATCAATAAGGTGTGTGGGTGTACTAGGTCCATTTAATATAACACCCCAAAGCTCATAATCAGAAGCTTGAATGAATATCCTCATTCTAGCTTTCCAATAAGAATAGTTTGAGCCATTAAAGAGTGGAGGTCTATTTGTAGAATGACCTTCAGCAAAACTAGAACCACTTTGTGTTGCCATAATGACCTTTAGCTCTTGATCGTGAGATCAAACTCTAAATGAGCACTATGCTCTGATACCAATTGTTGGCCCAGATGGCAACCCAAGAGGGGGGGGGTGAATTGGGTTCTTAAAAATTTAAGACTTTTAAGCAATTTAAAATGAGATGTGCAAGTGAAAGGATTAACTAATAAGCAAAGCACAAACACAAGTATATGAGAGATAGAGAAGAGACAATTAGGCACGGCAAACACAAGATATTTTTATAGTGGTTCGGTGCAACCAACACCTACGTCCACTCCCAAGACTCACTTGGGTCCACACTATAATCTCTCTAGATTACAGCCGAGTTGTTTTACAAGCTCACAACTCAAACTTGTTGTTTTCACGGGTGCACAACGAACCCAGCTGGTTTTAACTCGGGCTTACCAGCACAAAACCCTACAAGTTGTTTTTCTAGGGCTCACAACTAACCCAACACAAGCACTCCGGCTTGCAACGAGGTATGCCAACCTCCACTAATTCAATCCACAGATTGAATCAGCAAACAAATAATAAAGATTGTGTTTGAACAATAAAGTGCTCCCCTTGAGCAGATATACAAATTAAGTACAAAATGATATAAGGTTAGAAAAGCCTGATTATTTTGCCGATGGTAGATGCTTGGGCTTTCTCTCTTCTTCTCTTCAACTCCTCTAGAAGTGTTGAATCACGCCTCAGCTAGATTCTTGACCGTTGAAGACTTTTGGAGTTGAGATGAATCTTTTCCCTCTTTTGAAATCCGCAGATTTGACCTTTGGAACGCACTTGGATTTTCTTCTGGCTTTTGTGGAATGATGAGAAGGAGTAGACGAATCTTTCACTTGGATTTCACTCCTTTTGAATCTCTCTACTTTGAGCTAAAAGATTTTTCTAATAACACTCTGTTTTTCCCTCTTTTGAATTTCTTACTGAATGATTCTCAATATATATCTTCTCTCTTCTTTCTTTGTTGAATGGCTCCTCTATTTATAGATTCTGAAACAATATAGCCGTTAGAAACAAAGAAAAATAACCGTTATTCAAAAATATATCCGTTGGAGCTGATGTGTCATAAAAAAAATTTCCGCCCAGAAGTCGGGGAGTCGGCTCGGGACTGTGCGAGTCGGCTCGAGCAATCGAATCCAGAACGCACCAAAAAATGGGTCTCCAGGAGTCGACTCGCAAAAGTCTGGGAGTCGACTCGTGACTTTCAGGGGTCGACTCGCGAAAAGCTGGGAGTCGACTCGTGAGGCACTCAAAAATGAGTCTTTCTGCCGTCTGAGTCGAGTCGGCTCGGGTACTGTGCGAGTCGGCTCGAGAAAGTTCAGGGGTCAACTCGGAAACTCTCGAGTCGGCTCGGGACTGATACAAAAATCAGAAAACATTCTGATTTGCTTTGAAAATCATCCCAACCAACTTTGAAATATAAATTTGACTTAGATAATGTTGTTTTAACAGTAAAGCTCAATTTCAAGGCATTCTCATTAAGTCATTGATCTTTAAAAGATTGATATATAAAATCATTTTTGAATTCATAAGTATAGCTCACTGAAACATATATTCAATTGATTCAAGAAACTCATTATATTTTTAATAGTTCATAGTTTCCAATTTGAAATTGAATATTTCATTAGTTAACTTAACATTTTCATAGCCTTTTAGAAAGTAAAGCAATGTCTTTTGGAAATCATCAAAATCAATAAGTTGGAGTAATTATGTTACAATAATTTCTCAACACATAGGACCAGGTAACGTTGATAACCACAGTTTTGGGTCATAATGGCTTGATCATCTAGGATATGCTCGATCCGCTCTCCACGCTTAGGTAAAATTGGTAGTGGATACTCTTGGGTAGGTTCGCTCATGAAAGAAGGGCTAGGTCCAAAGTACTTACTAGGAATCGCTGTCGATTTTCTATATTCTACTAGTTCTGCAATATCGAAGGTAGAGCTAATGCCCCAATCCGAGAGTAGATCTAGCACATAGGCATTGGGTCCTACCTTCTCTATTACTTTAAAGGGGCCAGCTCCACGAGCGTAAAGTTTCTTAACGGCCCCTAGCAGGAACCGTTCAGACCTAAGCCTAACCATCACAGAATTCCCTGTACCAAACTCTTTGGCTCTTCTTCGGGAGTTAGCCAGTCTTTTATAAGTTTCATTACTTAGATTTATTTTATGGATAATGTCCTTATGTAAGTCTCTGATATGCTATGCAAATGCTTGTGCGGACTTTGAGACTCGTGTGTGAAAAGATAAAGGAATTAAATCAAGTGAACGATTAGGCTTGTACCCATGGACTATCTCAAATAGACTCTTGCCCATAGACTTATTCATTGAGCTGTTGTAGGCGAACTTTGCACGAGGTAGCAATAGATCCCACGTCCCTAGATGTTTTGCCTACAAGGCACCTAAGAAGGTTTCCTAGACTATGGTTCACCACTTCAATTTGTCCATCCGTTTGGGGGTGAAAGGCTGTAGAAAAATTAAGTTTGGTCCTTAACAGATTCCATAACGTTTTTCAAAAGTAGCTGGTGAACTTAACATCCCTATCAAAAAAAAATGGTCTTGGGTAGGCCATGGAAGCTGCGAACATCGTGGACATTCATAAGTACTAGCCACTCTACGATCGATCTAACCTTTTCAGAATCTACTGAGACACCTTCTAGGATTACCACAAAACTTAGAAAGATAACCCTATGCATCATAAAATCACACTTCTTAAGGTTTGTATAAAGGCTATTCTCTCTAAGGGTCTGATAGATTAATTTGAGATGGTTAAGAAGGTCCTCTTTGGTCTTGCTATAAATTAATATATCATCAAAATAGACCATTAAGAATTTTCTCGTGTACGCTTTCAAGACATGGGTCATTATTCTCATGAATGTACTAGGTGTATTTGAAAGTCCAAAAGGCATCACGATCCATTCAAACAGACCATCTCTAATCTTAAATGCAGTCTTTCACTCATCCCCTAGTCTAATTCTAACCTGATGGTAACCACTCTGAAGGTCTATCTTGAAAAAGATGATGGCACCCGTCATCATGTCTAACATATCATCTAATTTGAAAATAGAAAATCTATATTTGATAGTGATTTTGTTGATGGCCCTACTGTTCATGCATATTCTCCAGGTACCATCCTTCTTAGGGGTTAAGAGTATAGGAACTGCACAAAGGCTTAAGCTCTCCCTAATGAATCCTTTCCTAAGTAATTCTTCCACTTGTTTCTATAGTTCTTGATGCTCAGTGGAGTTCATCCTATAATGGGGAAGGTTTGGGAGGGTGGATACTGGGATTAGGTCAATGGCATATTGGATGTCTCTCCAGGGTGGTAACTGATTAGGCAACTCTTCAGGAAAGACATCCTTAAATTCCTCTAGGATCTTAATTACTTCTGGAGGTTGTTCCTCTTGGACTGATTTATGGATATCTTTAGTGGTCAAAATTCAAACAGAGTTATCCTCAGTGATGTCCTTTTCTAATTCCTTAACTTTAATCAGATTAACTTTTGGCTTGCTATCCTTAAGGCTACTAGAACCTTTCTTGATTGGGTCCCTAGGTGGAACTGGATGTATTACATACTTGTTTTCATTGTGTTTAAAAGAGCAAATGTTGGATCGATCAAACAAGGTGGCATCATGATCGTAAAGTCAAGGTCGACCTAATATAATACTATTGACATCCATAGAAATTACATCGCACTCGATCTTTTCTTCATAATTTTGCAATTTAATTAGTATTTGTTATCTAGACTTGATTGGAATAGAGGTGAAACTACCTATGAGACCTTATAGGGACTAGGATGAGGAACTATCATCAATCCTAATGATTTAACTGTATTGACAGAAACAACATTGACACAACTCCCGCTATCAACTATTATCTTGAGCACCTTATCCCCTATCTTAACAAAAGTCTGTAGGTAGTCCTACGCCAATCTTCCTGGTCCTTAGTTTGAGTTTAGGTCAAGATACATCTAACCACTCCTAGTAGATCTTCAGAATCAAATGTTTCATCCTCTCTATCGTACTCATCTATCAGATGGGTATCAGTCTCATAGACCTCTTCCTCAGGCTCAACTAGGGGCTCGGACTCAGTCTCAGGTAACTCATCTATATGAAGGGATCTGATTGGGCACTGGTTGATCATATGTCCTGGATTGTTGCATCTAAAGCATTTGATCTGAGGGTTAAAATTTTTCTGGACCTCTACAGATTTGCCCTTATCCTCTCTCAGGGGTATAGTGGTACTATTTTGGGGTCGACTCAATTCGGTTCGACTTGTACTGGGTCAGCTAGTGTTGGGTCGACTCGGGTAAGTCTGATGGGGGTCTGAGTATTGAGTAGGTCTGGGACGACTATGATAGGCCTGGCTAGATCCTAGATATGGGCTAGAGCTATTAGTAGCCTTTGATCTATGACAGGGTGGCCCTGTCTGAAAAAGTTCATAATCTCTAGCACTTTGGTAAGCTTCATCTAAATCGTGTACCCTTCTCAGGTAGAGTTCTCTTTGAATATCTGCTCTCAGGCCATACCTAGACTTGGATAGGGTGACTTCCTCAGACTGAACGATATTACACCTCATGGTATACTCTTGGAATATAGTAATGTATGCATTCATAGTTTTGCTATCCTGAATTAATCCCTGCCATTGGTCCAATAGGCTCTGGTCATACGATGTGGGGACATAATTGGACCAAAGTCTATCCTTCATGGCATGCCAAGTGACTATGGGGTCCCTACCCTCTAGTGCTTACCTTCGCTCTATAATGGCTCAGTATAACCTAGCCTGTCATACTAACTTGAGTTTGGTAAATCTAAACTTACGCTCCTCAGACATGTCATACTAGTCAAAGTATTGATCCATCTCTTCCTCACAATCTAGGTAGTCCTTAGGGTCCATAGAGCCATCAAAAGTAGGTGCTTCAAGTCTGACACTTCTAAGGACTCTTTCTTCTTGGTCTACTGTCTCATGATTGGGTCTCCTAGGGAGGACATCTAGGACTGGATCAGGTCAAGGTGGTCTCCTAGGCCCATCCCCAAAGTGAGGATCATGATTTGGAGGTCCCCTAGGGTTTGGCCTTATGTAGAGGTTAGGCTGTTGGGCTCTCCTAGGATGAGATGGGGTCTCATGATCTGACTCAGTATGGGCCTCACGGGCTTTTTTTAGGATGCCTAACCTAGTTTCGACTTGATCGAATCTAGACCCTAATCTAGCCTCAGATTGCTTGATGTCTTGATTCATTCGGGCTAGTTGTTCAGTGATGATTCTTAAGTGATCCTCAATATTTTGATTAGCCATGGGTTTAGCCTGTAATAGAGGTGGTGACGGGCGAAAAGATGCTCCTGATTTAGTGCACATGCAAGCACAATTAAACACATAAGACTCAAACTGACTCGGACTGCGGTATGCTAAACCTAGTCATTCAGAGTAAAGGATTTGGCTTAATGCAAGCCAATCTAACAGTAATTCTTCAATTGGCTAGTTGGGATAGGTGAAAGGGAAGGAGGCTCATCCTGTAAATTACAGGTTCCTAATTAGAATGACCCCAATACTCCACTTAAGTCGTTTGACATTTGACCTTCCTTCTAGACACCAATTTCAGAGCACACGCCAGATTGATTTGTACTTACACTAGACCGACTGTTGGTATCCCTAGCCCTCTAGAGCAAATATCAATTAAGTTGCTACTCCGTTTTAGATTAGAGGCTTGGGATCGGAATGCATGGATGGTTGTTTTAGGCCAAGAAAGGGGTCTCAATCCCTCCCTTATCTGACATCAATGAGAGCCCTTAAGAGTAATTTAATGTAGATGGATGACATGCAAAACACAAATCTTAATCCAAAAATCTATAAATAACAATAAATCTTAATTTTTTTATAGATAAAATTAAATTTTTAGAAAATAATAAAAAATACTTTAAATTATAGCAAATCCAGAGAAATAAATTTCATAATTTTTTGATGTGTATGCAGGCAGAAATAATTCGATTAACAAAATCTTAGGAATTTTCATATTTTCAGGCATGTAATTAATTCATAGATCGAATTAAATTATCAAAAATAAAAAAATAGTTTAAATTATGACAAATCTAAAGAAATAAATTTTATAATTTTTTGATGTGTATGCAAGTAGAAACAATTCAATTAATAGATAATATACTGATAATAACGTGAATTAAAAATCAAGTCCTAACCATGCTCTGATACCAAACTGATGCAGGATCGATTCACATGTAAGTAAATTTTATATAATTAATTATTGTAGTTGATTAGTCTCCCGAGGTAAAGCCTAAGAGGGATTCAGAATAACTCACAGTAACTCCGCATGCGAAACAGTTCCACAGAAAAGTAAAGAAGAAAGATCGCCAAGTCTAAGAAGCCCTGGTAGGGCTTGCTCTTCTTCAATAAAGTTACTTGTAGATTAGAGAGGGTGTACCTAGTAGGATGAGGAGATCGAGATACTAAAGGGGTCGTTCTGCCTGGCGGATGCGCCCTGGATGACCAAGCCCCAAGCCCATGGATCTGCGGCTAAGTATCCACTGACCCGGATAGCGATCATCTTGAATCCTGGATTTGTGGTTACTTAGGGACCTGCAAAAACACCATCCAAGGGTTAAAGAATAAGAGAGAAAATTTAGATTAGAGGCAAAGAGGCAAGGAAGAAGTAGAGAAGGAGGAGCGGCCAAGAGGCTCTTGGGCGTCCACTAAAGGAAAACAAGGGTGACAACTAGGGTTTCTTCTAGAGATTGGGATGTTGGCACACACAGAAGAAGGGAATCAAGAGCAGTAGAGAACCAAATAATAAAACTCACAATAACTCAAAACTGGATTGATTGATTAATAATTCAAAGATGCATAATTCATGCAAGAGGGTCTCTTTTATAGAGCAAGAGACTTAGGACCCAAGTAAATACAGATATGGAAAGAAAAGGGGTGCCCACTTTATTTCTAAAGTGTGGATTAGATTACATGGAAAAAAAACTTCATGCCATACAAATTCCTTTCAAAAAAGGCGATTTATGGGCAATAAAGGGCGTCCCTTTGCTACTTCTTTGGGCTAAAATTCTTTCAAATAGGGTTGCATCATTTGGGGGATTGAGGCTTATCTTGTTGATCTGCTTGCTCTGCTAGGTGGCATGTGGAATGCTTGTGTTGGAGGATGGCAGGTGTGTGGCTGGCATGTGACTTTTTATGTAGGTGTGGCGCAAACTTGAATTTAGCAGTTGCTCTGTTTGACTGTGATGGTCTTGTCTTCTGCTTCAATATTGGTATCTCCTCTTGTAAGCTGAATTAACTTAATAAAATACCAACTGGACTAGACACATATAAGACCAACTGAACTGGATAGGACTCAAATTGACCCAAGCTCATAATGAGCTGACTCAATATGACCCAAACCCTAATAATGCGTACCAACTCAAAAGACAGGACTCAAATGCTCAAACAAAAATAAAATTGGATCCAAATTAAAATAACATAAATAAACCTAGTTTCCAACTGAATCAAACCTTACAAACCTAATCAGATATCCATAAAGGATTAAGAAACCTCTGTCTGATCCTGATACCTGCACCAGGACCAGATTTGCTTTTGCTTCTATGCGATAGAGTTTTAAAGGCGGTGGGGGAGGGTTTCGGTGTTCGAGGCCTGATAGGAGAGAGGAGCAAAACGAACGAGGGCTGATAGGAGAGAGGAGCAAAACAAACAACACTGTTCCCACAACATAGAAACATAAGTGATTGCATATTTCCAGTATCCACGAACGATTCAAGATCATCAGCGGAAAAGGGTGGCCTCAAAAAACACTAACAAAATCTTCTAAAAGGAGAGCAATAAAATCAGAACACGGAAAGGGAGAGCTTACCCTAGATTTGCTTTTGCTTCCATGCGGTAGAGTTTTAAAGGTGGTGGGGGAGGATTTCAGCATTCGGGGGTTGACGACAGAGAGGAGTCGCGGGGGTCGACGGAGTCTTAGATTTGCAGCATGGGAGTGAGGGTTTTAGGAAGAAGAAAATCGTGGGAGGGTTTTAGGGCAAAGGGAGAAAATGGAAGAAATTTTTTTTACACGGGTGTGACCTAATTACAATGAATAGTTTTTGCTGTAATAAATCTAATTATTATGGCAAAAAATATTTTTTACCGTAATATCCCAAAGAAAAAATAAAAATAAAAATAAAATCTTAATTTATTATGGCAAAAAATATTTTTTTTACCATAATAGTGCAAAAATAAATAAAATCTTAACATATTACGGTGAAACATAATTTTTGCCATAATAAAATTAATTATTATGGCAAAATTTTGTTTTATCATAATAGCACGAAGAAAAAATAAAAATAAAAAATAAAATCTTAACCTATTATGGTGACATTTAAATGTCACCGTTATAAATCTAATTATTATGGTAAAAATAGTTTTTCAGCATAATATCCCATAGAAAAAATAAAAATAAAAATAAAATCTTAACTTATTATGACAAAATTATTTTTCACTGTAATAGCATAAAAAATATAAAAAATAAAATCTTAATCTATTATGGTGAAACATAATTTTTGCTATAATAAATCTAATTATTACAGCAAAAATTAATTTTCACTATTATAGCATAAAAAAATAAAATCTTAACCTATTATGGCTAAATTTATTTTTCACTGTAACAGCATAAAAAAAATAAAAATAAAAATAAAATCTTAACATGTTGTGGAAAAATTTAAATTTTGCCATAATAAATCTAATTATTATGGCAAAAAATAATTTTTACTATAATATCATGAAAAAAAATTATTAAAATTTTTAAATATAACGATGAAAACTTATTTCGTCGTTATGAATAGATTTTAATGATGAAATGTATTTATATCATAACAAATAGTTATTATAGCAACTTTAATTTTGATTTTGCCGTTAAAAAAAGGAAATATAGGGACAAAAATATATCGCCGTAATAAGTTTGCCACAAAAAACTCCACTTTCTTGTAGTGTCACTTGTTTCCCTTATTTCATAAGTTCACAAAGGCAAGTGCTTTAACCGTTTTCTTCCTTCGGTACATTGAAGCCAGTTTTAAATAATAATTTTGAGCAGTTCTATGAATTTAACCATACTTAACTCAGCTTAACTCATGTAAGCCTTTTTCTAACTACATGGGGTCGGCTATATGAATCTGCTTCCTCCACTTTGCTTTATTGAGGACTAAATCGACACTCAAAATATAAATAGTTATATCTTTTTTAATTATTTTTGTTCATGTTAATTTAGGTCTATCTCTATCTTTATCTTTATCATGAATTATTAAAAGATCACTTTCTAACTGGAGCATCTAAAGGTCTTCTTGTATATGTCCAAACCACCATAATCAATTTTCTCTCATTTTATCTTTAATTGGGACCACTCCTATTATTTTTTTGTATATGTTTATTTCTAATTCTATCTTTTAAAGTTTTATAATATATCCATTTTAACATTAGCATTTCTGTTATACTTAATTTATTCATATATTATTTCATTATTGCCCAATATTCTATTCCATATAGCATAGTTGGCCTAATATATAGTAGTTTTATATAATTTTCTTTTAATTTTAATAAAATGCATCGATCATCCAATATCTCGAAGCACTCCTCCACTTAATCCATCCTGCTTTAACTCTATGATTCACATCTTTACCTATTTCATCTTCTTGCTGGATAATTGATCTTAAATACCTAAATTTTTTACTTCTTGGTAGCTTTTGGCTTGCAATCTTCACTGTTTCTTTATTTATATTTTTACTTTCACTAAAATTACATTTTCTGTATTCAATTTTAGTTTTACTAATCTTAAAACATTTAGATGCCTCTCTTTAAATTTTTAGCTTAGTATATACTTCAGATTTGTTTCATCAATTAACACTATATTGTTTGTAAATAACATACACCATGGGATATCATCTTGAATATGTTTGGTTAATTCATCCATAATTAATACAAAAAGATATGGACTTAAGGTAGTCCTTGATGTAAACTTACATTAATTGAAAACTTATTAGTTTCTTCTATTGTTGTTTTAATAATAGTTATTGCTCTATCATATATATCTTTTATCAATTCTATACCATTTGGTAGCTTAATTTTTTTTTCTAAAATCTATCATATTATTTCTCTAATTACTTTATCATATGTTTTCTCTGAATCACTAAAGATCAGATGAATGTCTTTTCTCTTTTTCTTATACCTCTCTATCAATCTTTTAATAAATAAATAGCTTTCATGGTCGATCTTATAGATATAAATTTAAATTGACTATTTGATACCAAAGTTTTAGCTCTTATTCGATTTTTTATTACTCTCTTTCATAATTTTATTGTATGACTCATCATCTTAATCCCTCTATAATTTGCATAGTTCTAAATATCTCTTTTATATTTGTATATGAGTATTAATATACTTTTTCTCTAATTATCTGGCATTCTTTTAGTTGCTATAATTTATTAAATAAATTGGTTAACCATATGACTCTAATTTCTTCTAAACATTTTCAAAGCTCAATAGGGATCACATCTGGTCCTAATGCCTTTGTATTTTTTATTTTACTCAAAGCCTTTTTAACCTCAAGCACCCTAAATCTATAAAAAAATTTACTTTTATTTATTACTCCTAGATTATCACATCATTCTATCCTTAAACTTACTAAATTATTTTTACTTAATAATTTTTTAAAATAAATTTTTATCATTTTATTTTTTACTAAGACTCTTTTATCTTCATCCATAATATATTTAATATAGTTAAAAATTTTTATATTCTTTTTTTAGTTTTATTAGTTTATATATAGTTTTTTTACTTTCTTTCGTATCTAGTTTATTATATAAATCATCATACACTTTAAGTTTGGCATTACTTACTCTTCTTTGAACTTTTTTCTTTGCATTTCTATACTTTTTAAGACTTTTTTCATTCCTAGCCTCTTGCCAAATTTTGTAGTTTGTCATTTTAAGCTTTATGGCAGCTTGAACTTTCTTATTCTACTATCAAGTTTTCTTTTCTAATAGTCTTACTTCTTTTGATTCTCTTAGAACTTCTTTTGCTATATTTTTTATGCATTTAATTACTTTTTTTCACATTAATTTGGGATCATTATCTATATTTATAGCCATTTTTCTAACTAACTTTTTTAAAATAATTTAAGTTTTTCTCCCTTCAAATTTTACCATTTAATTTTTAGCTATGAATCCAACCATGATACTAGAAAAACCACTGCACAGTATCAACATGCTAATATTAGGAGGAGATTTATATGGTCAACAAAATTGATGCTACTTGCGCCAAGGATGCAATATAGTAGTACTAATTCACCTGTAAGAGGACACAAGAGAAGACATGGGTTTTTTAATGACTAGGGTAAGGTAGTAGAGCTTTTTCCAATAATTCCCTATTATTTTATATATTTCTCAACAATACTATGTGATCCTCTATCATCAATTGTAAATATTATGCAATAAAATTAAACATATATAATTTCTTTTTAGATAAAAAAATATATTTTTGTTTACATAAAACGAAATATTAATTTTTTAGGACTTTTAGATTCTTTCATTAGAAAATATGACTCATCTTGCATAGATTTAGGAAGTTGGTGTCCTGTTTATTAACACTAATTTATGGCCTTTGTCCAATTTTTAACCAAAGAACCTTCCACATGAGCAGCCAATCATATTAATCTATATAGCCCAAAAGAAAGAAAATATTTATTTCTTTTTTTCAAACATTTAAAGAAAATATCAATTGTCATAGTCTCAACCAACTTATCACTTACAAGGTCTTCAGTAGCTTGATTGTTTCTCTTCAGAGTGGTGATAGCATTGTTTGGTCATCGCTTGATTGCCTCAAAGCTTTTCTATCTGCTGATTAGTAGGAAACTTCATTAGCAAGTGATATGTTAAGACTATGGCTTTTAGTACATTCAAGCTTGGTCATCTGAGGATGTTGTTATAGCTAGAAGGCATATCCACAACCATGAAATCAATCATTATAGTTTTGGAGCATAGCTCATCTTCTACATTAGTGGTAGGGCAATTACTTACCTTTTGTTGTGTGGATTCTCTAGTGAAATCGGCCAATGATGGTTTAATAGGCCAAGTCAATTTGGATTGATTACCATCTTTTGGAAGGACTCGAAAAATAGGATATCTATTGAGCTATCATTATCAATAAGCACTCTTTTAACTTCATAGTTGGTGATGGTCATGGTGATAACTAATGCATCTTCAAGGGGACTCAGATTTCTCAGAGGTTCGAACATGAGAAAGTAATGGGTAACTTGTTCATCTTGGGCTTCTTATGAGAAGGCTTTGTGGTATTAGTATACACTTAGCCGAATATATGCTTTTTTGAGTTGAAAATGTTTCTCCACTCATTGCTGGTCCTTCATGGATTATTACATTGATAATTCCAATGGTGGGCCTGCTATCTATCTGATCTTCGAGTCTAGACTTATCTCGGAAATTGGAATCCGTAGGAGGAGGCTCTCGGACAAATCATCTGAGATAGCCTGTTCTAACTTTTAGTTTCATTTTTAAGACTTCGGCATTCGCCGGCATTGTAACCATGGTTGGGATGAAACTGATAATATATTTGCTTCGGCATCGACATTCCGAACTTATCGTCATTTTAACAAGTTCCTTTACATAATTTTCTTCACAGATTTACAATAAAAGTTGACTGCTCGGTGCATTCAATGGAGTGTATCTCTTAAATATTCAAGGAGGCATCTTTAGCTGACAGAGGTGCCTCTCGCTCTTTGAGTTTCTTCCATGGCTCTTTAAATTATAGGTCATTCCTCTTGACTCACCTTTTGGCTGGCTTCCCCTCTTCTTTTTTTTTTTTTTTTTTTTTTTTTTTTTTTTTTAAACTATTAAGGTCTCTTTGGCATTAATATATTTCTTCACTTGGAGTAATAAGTCACTAAGATCTTTGGGGGTTTGTCTTTTGGCCAATGAGAAATCGAATTTTGAGTTCTTTAAGCGACTCATTAGGTTGGCGATAGTGATGGAAGCCTAAGTCTTAGATCTCCAATGTTGTGTTGCTAAATCGTTGAAGCCACTATAAGAAAATACTGAAAAGTGATGCAAATTTAGTGACGCATTTTTACGTCGCTAAACTGCGACCACATTGCGATGCCTCCACGACAACAAAACATTGCGATGCAATTAGCAACGCATTAGCGACTCAATAAACCAGAAAATAAAAAAATTAATTTTTTAATTTAGCAACACAAGTAATGCATCGCAATATTTTTAAATTAAATTTTTATAAAATATAATTATCAAATAAAATATTGTGACACAACTCGTTGCATCGCAAATTTTTTTTAAAATTAAATTATGTTAAATAGCGACGCATTAGCGATACAATAAATAAGAAAATTAAAAAAAATATTTTTACTTAGCGACGCACTAATTGCATCGCAATTATTTTAAATAAAATTAATTTTTATAAAATATAATTATGAAATAAAAATATTGCGATGCAACTCAGTGCATCGCAATGTTTTTTAAAAATTAATTATGTTAAATAGCGACGCAATAGTGAAGCAATAAAATAGTAAATTAATAAAAATAATTTTTATATAGCGACGCAAGTATTGCGTCGCAATATTTTTTTAAAAATAAATTTTATAAAAATATTAAAAAGAATTATGAAATAAAAATATTGCGACGCACTTCAGTGCGTCGCAATATTTTTTAAAAAATTCATTATGTTAAATAGCGATGTATTAGTGACGTAATAAATTAGAAAATTTAGAAAAATAATTTTTAATTTAGCGATGCAAATAATGGGTCGCAGAGTTTTTTAAAAAATAAATTTTATAAAATATAATTAAAAGATAAAAAGCTTAAAAATAAAACATTGCGACACAACGAAATGCATCGCAATTATTTTAAAAAAATAATTTTGGTACATGCGTTGGATCGGTCATCACCGACCGAGATCGATCATGGCTTCGATCGATCGCAACCGTCGGATCGTCACCGATCGGATCGATCGTGACGGTCCGAGATCGGTCATCGCCGACCGGGATCGATCATGGCTTTGATCGATCGCAACCGTCGGGTCGTCACCGATCGGATCGATCGCAATGGTCCGAGATCGATCGTCGTCGACTGGGATCGATCATGGCTTCGATCGATCGCAACCATCGGATCGTCGCCGATCGGATCGATTGCAATGGTCCGAGATCGGTCGTCGCCGACCGGGATCGATCATGGCTTCAATCGATCGCAACCGTCGGGTCATCGCCGATCGGATCGATCGCGATGGTCTGAGATCGGTCATCGCTTATCGGGATCGATCATGGCTTCGATCGATCGCAACCGTTGGATCGTCTCCGATCGGATCGATCGCAATGGTCCGAGATCAGTCGTCGCCGACCGAGATTGATCATGGCTTTGATCGATCGCAACCGTCGGATCATCGTCGATCGGATCGATCGCAATGGTCCGAGATCGGTCGTCGCCGACTGGGATCGATCATGGCTTCGATCGATCACAACCGTCGGGCCGTCACCGATCGGATCGATCGCGATGGTCCGAGATCGGTCATCGCCGACCGAGATCAATCATAGCTTCGATCGATCGCAACCGTCGGATCATCGCCGATTGGGATCGATCATGGCTTGGATCGATCGCAACCATCGGATCGTCGCCAATCGGATCGATCGCAATGGTCCGAGATCGGTCGTCGCCGACCGGGATCGATCGTGGCTTCGATCGATTGCAACCGTTGGATCGTCACCGATCGGATCGATCACGACGGTCCAAGATCGATCGTCGCCGACCGGGATCGATCATGGCTTCGATCGATCGCAACCGTCGGATCATCGCCGATCGGATTGATAGCGACGGTCGGAGATCGGTCGTCACCGACCGGGATCGATCATGGCTTCAATCGATCGCAATGGTCGGATCGTCGCCGATCGGATCGATCGCGATGGTTCGAGATCGGTCATCGCCGACCGGGATCGATCATGACTTCGATCGATCGCAACCGTCGGGTTGTCACCGATCGGATCGATCGTGACGGTCTGAGATCGGTCGTCGCCGGCCGGGATCGATCATGGCTTCGATCGATCGCAACCGTCGGATCGTCGCTGATCGGATCGATCGCGACGGTCCGAGATCGATTGTTGCCGATCGAGATCTATCATGACTTCGATCAATCGCAACCGTCGGATCATCGCCGATTAGATCGATCGCGATGGTCCGAGATCGATCATCGCCGACCGAGATCGATCATGGCTTCGATCGATCGCAACCGTTGGGTCATCGCCGATCGGATCGATCGCGACTGTTCGAGATCGGTCATCGCCGACCAGGATCGATCATGGCTTCGATCGATCGCAACCGTCAGGTCGTCGCCGATCGGATCGATCGCAACCGTCGGGTCGTCGCCGATCGGATCAATCGCAACAGTCCGAGATCGATCATCATCGACCGGGATCGATCATGGCTTCGATCGATAGCAACTGTCGGATCGTCGCTGATCGGATGATCGCAACGGTCCGAGATCGGTCATCGCCAACCGAGATCGATCATGGCTTCGATCGATCGCAACCGTCGGGTCATCGCCGATCGGATCGATCGCGAAGGTCCGAGATCGATCGTCGCTGACCGAGATCGATCATGGCTTCGATCGATCGCAACCGTCGGGTCGTCACCGATCGGATTGATCGCGACGGTCTGAGATCAGTCGTCGCCGACCGAGATCGATCATAGCTTCGATCGATCGCAACTGTCGGATCGTCGCCGATCGGATCGATCGCGATGGTCCGAGATCGGTCATCGCCAACCAGGATCAATAATGGCTTCGATCGATCGCAACCATCGGGTCGTCGCCGATTGGATCGATCGCAACGGTCCGAGATCGATCGTCGCCGACCGGGATCGATCATGGCTTTGATCGATCGCAACCATCAGGTCGTCGCCGATCGAATTGATTGCAACAGTCCGAGATCAATCGTCGTCGACCGGGATCGATCATGGCTTCGATCAATCGCAACCGTTGGATCATCGCCGATCGGATCGATTGCAACGGTCCGAGATCGGTTGTCGCCGGCCAGGATCGATCATGGCTTTGATCGATCACAACCGTCGGTTCGTCGCCGATCGGATCGATCACGACGGTCCGAGATCGGTCGTCGCCGACCGGCTTCGGTCATGGCTTCAATCGATCGCAACCGTTGGATCGTCGCCGATCGGATCGATCGCGATGGTCCAGGATCGGTCATCGCCGACCGAGATCGATCATGGCTTTGATTGATCGCAACCATCGGATCGTCGCCGATCGAATCAATCGCGATGGTCCGAGATCGGTCGTCGCCGACCGGGATCGATCATGGCTTCGATCGATCGCAACTGTCGGATCGTCGCCGATCGGATCGATCATGACGGTCCGAGATCGGTCGTCGCTGACCGGGTTCGATCATGGCTTCGATCGATCGCAACTATCGGGTTATCGCCGATCGGATCAATCGCGATGATCCGAGATCGGTCGTCGCCGATCGGGATCGATCATGGCTTCGATCGATCGCAACCGTCGGGTCGTCACCGATCGGATCGATCGCAATGGTCCGAGATCGGTCGTCACCGACCGGGATCGATCATGGCTTCGATCAATCGCAGCCGTCGCGTCATCGCCGATCAGATCGATCGTGATGGTCCAAGATTGGTCATCACCGATCGGGATCGATTATGGCTTTGATCGATCGCAACCTTCAAGTCGTCGCTGATCGGATCGATCGCGATGGACCGAGATTGGTCATCGCCGACGGGGATCGATCATGGCTTCGATCGATCGTAACCGTCTGATCGTTGCCGATCGGATCGATCACGACGGTCCGAGATCGGTCCTCGCCGATCGAGATCGATCATGGCTTCGATCGATCGTAACCGTCGGATCATCACCGATCGGATCGATCGCGATGGTCCGAGATCGGTCGTCACCGACCGGGATCGATCATGGCTTCGATTGATCGCAACCGTCGGATCGTGGTTGCGACGCAAATCAGAAAAAAATAATTTTTATCAAATATAATTATAAAATAAAAATATTGCGACGCAAATCAGTGCGTCGTAAATTTTTAAAAAAAATTAAATTATGTTAAATAGCGATGCATTAGCGATGCAATAAATCAAAAAATTAAAAAAAATAATTTGTAATATTGCGACGCATTTATTGCGTCGCAATATTTTTTTAAAAATAAATGTTATAAAAAAAATTAAAAATAAAATTGCGACGCAACCATATGCGTTGCCAATTATTTTCAAAAAAAATAATTTTTATTAAATATAATTATCAAATAAAAATATTGCGACGCAACTCGTTGCATCGTAAATTTTTAAAAAAATTAAATTATGTTAAATAGCGACGCATTAGTGACGCAATAAATTAAAAAATTAAAAAAAATAAATTTTAATTTTGCGACGCAACTGTTGTGTTGCAATAATTTTTTTTAAAATGATATAAAAAAATTAAAAATAAAACTTTGCGATGCAACCATATGCGTCGCAATTATTTTTAGAAAAAATAATTTTTATCAAATATAATTATCAAATAAAAATATTACTGATATGACTGATCCCAACGTCATCAGGCAGAGTAACGGCAGTCAGTCATTTCCCCACCCCCGGCACCCCATCGGGGTCGGGGGGGTCATCATTTCTTAACCCCGGGGCCCCTACCGGCCTCGGGGTGAACGGCAATTTCCCCACCTCCGGCACCCCCTCGGGGTCGGGGTGGGGTCATCATTTCTTAACCCCGGGGCCCCTACCGGCCTCGGGGTGAACGGTGATTTCCCCACCTCCGGCACCCCCTCGGGGTCGGGGTGGGGTCATCATTTCTTAACCCCGGGGCCCTACCGGCCTCGGGTGAACGGCAATTTCCCCACCTCCGGCACCCCCTCGGGGTCGGGGTGGGGTCATCATTTCTTAACCCCGGGGCTCCTACCGGCCTCGGGGTGAACGGTAATTTCCCCACCTCCGGCACCCCCTCGGGGTCGGGGTGGGGTCATCATTTCTTAACCCCGGGGCCCCTACCAGCCTCGGGGTGAACGGTCATTTCCCACCTCCGGCACCCTCTCAGGGTCGGAGTGGGGCCCCTACTGGCCTCAGGGTGCATGGTCGACACGCTATTCAACCGCCGAAGAAAACAGCAACTGTCAGCATGCACGGTGCTCACGCATGATCTTCGGCACATGGCTGTGCCTTGCCGTAGTACCATTTAGTACTCCTGTAAAGTGTGCCCCAGTACGGAGGGTCATGCCTCATAACGATGTTTGGCGCGTTGCACGCCTCTGTGCGCCACCACGCCTTACTAGGATGTACGACTCGCCGCCTCTAGCAATAGGAGCCCAGCCACGTCCATCAGTGACAGTACAAGAAAGGCCTTCCGAAGCTGCACGTCACGGTATTCAGACAGGTATAAAAGAGACATATTCAGGCTGTAAAAAGGATCCGAACTCACTCTCTGAGCTTTCTCCTTTTGATCAAAACCCTAACTGCCCCAGCTTCTCTTCGCGGGGGCGGTTCCTTGTCTGAACCCAAGCCACTAACTTGATCGTCGGAGGGTCCCCACCGGTGCTACCGGTCCCTGGGGACTTTTCTTGCAGGATTTCCCGGAGCGAGACATCCGTCTCCCCCGACGTTCGAAGGCGGTGACTTGGCGTCATCAGATTGGCGCGCCAGGAAGGGGGGAGTGTAAGAGAGACTTCGAACCAGCGGCTTTCTTTCTTCGAGACCTTAAAGCCATGGTGACAACTCGAATGAAGGGAGCTTCAGCCGGTCGCGCTGGGAGGCAGCGCTGCGGGGCTGGTCCACCCGCGGAGGCCCCCCCAGCTCTCGTATCTTGTTTCCCAGAGCCTCCGAACCCCCAGGAGGCAGGGCCTTCTGCTCCGCAGAATGGCGCCCCTGCATCCGCTCCACAGCCACTTCAAGAAGATCGATTCGCTGACCTGGCCACCCAGGTCCAGTCGCTGGCAGCGGCGGTCAAAAGCATGCAGCAGCAGCAACAAGTAGCCTTGCGACAGCCGGAGCCGAGCCCATCTGTCCCAGGGGCGGTGCAGCCCAGTCAGCACTCCTCCCGCCGGAGGTCGCCCGTTCCTGCAGATCATCACCACCGATCTCCAGCCAAGCCGCATCGCCGCGAGGCGTCCAAAAGGCCCCGGTCTCCTTCTCGCCACGCCAGCATCTCTCCTAAGCGACGGCACGGAAAGGAGGCGGAGCGCGCGCGCCGACATCGTCGCCTCCGCTCTTCTTCTGAGTCTTCAGGGGAGGGTTCCGTTGATGGCCGGATGCCTCGCCGAGCTGAGCGGCGACTCGAGGAGTGTAATCAGAAGTTGGAAGAACTTAGCCGTCGAATCACCCACCTGCCGGAGACTGATTACGACAGTCGGCCTCCCCTGTCCCGCCGCATCATGGAGGAGCCAATCTCTACCCGGTTCCGCCTTCCTCAGCTGGACCCTTATGACGGGACTACGGACCCCCTGGACCATTTGGAAAGTTACAAGGTGCTCATGCAGGTTCAGGGGCCACAGACTCCCTTATGTGTGTGGCCTTCCCTGCTACTCTGAAAAAAGCTGCCCGGGCCTGGTACTCTCGCCTGCCGCCACGGAGCATCGACTCCTTTCGCCAGTTGGAGAGGGCTTTCCTGGCCCACTTTGACGCCTGCCGGAAGATCCCGAGGGTGGCGGACAGTCTATTTGCTGTCCAGCAGAAGAATGGCGAGTCCCTGCGAGACTACGTCGCCCGGTTTAAGGAGGCCGCCCTGGAGGTATATAACTTGGAGGACTCAGTGGCTACCTTGGCTCTGAAGCGAGGGCTCCGCCCTTCCCGTTTCGCGTATTCTCTTGACAAGAAGCCGCCGGGTTCCTACTCCGAACTCCTGATCCGCGCCCAGAAGTACATCCGGGCAGATGAAGCTGACTTTTCTCGGCGTGAGGCCGGCGGGGTACCCCGGAAGCCAGCCCAGCCAGAACCTGCGGAAGCCCGCCCCAGGAGGCCCGAGCCTCCTCGCCGACCAGACAACCGCCCTCGACCTCCTGCACCAAGAGAAGGGCCGTACACTCCGTTGCTTGCTCCCATATCCCAGATCCTGCTCGAGATCGAAGGGGAGCCTTACCTGCAACGTCCTCCTCCCATCAACCCGAAGATCCCCCGGAACAAGAACCTCTACTGCCGCTACCACCGGGACCATGGCCACAACACCGACGACTGCCGGCAGCTGAAGAAAGCCATTGAAGATCTCATTCAACAGGGCCACCTGAGGAAGTTCGTCCAAAGGAACAACCCAGGAGCTCCCGGCCCATCAGCGCCTGCACCGCCGATGATTGATAACGCCCCGACGGAGAAGACGGTAGCGATGATCTCCTGGGGGGCAGGGGGCCCGCCGAAGAGACCGAGGGGGAGGGAGGAGCGGAGGCTGTAATTCCTTTTTTCGAAGAGGACCTAGAGGGGGTTGTAAACAAAGATGATGATAGCGTCGTCGTATCCATGACGATCGCTAAGCACCCTGTAAAACGAATCCTGGTCGACAGTGGAAGTTCAGTAGATGTTTTAAACTACGACGCCTTTGTTCGCATGAACCTGTCGCATGATTTACTTCAACCTGTCGTCACGCCTTTGATGGGATTCACGGGGGATTCTGTGAGGGTCGAGGGGGAGATTACTCTTCCTGTGACAGCCGGAATGGCTCCGTGCCAGAGCACTGTCCTTATAAAGTTTTTGGTGGTCCGTGTGCCCCTGGCGTACAATGCGATTCTTGGGAGGCCCGGGCTCAACCTCTTGGATGCCGTCATTTCCACCAAGCGACTCCTAGTGAGGTTCCCAACCACCAGCGGGATCGGCGAGATGCGAGGAGAGCAGGACCTGCCGGCGCTATGCTATCACTTGGCCCCCAGTCCCCAGGGGGCAGTGCTTGCACCACCGTCGACATCGACATCGGAAACTCTTGACCCACGGGACTTGGAGAGGAGGGGGGAACCGGCCGAGCGGCTGCTTACCTTCCCCCTCGGGGAGGACCGCGCAGACGGTTCGAGTCGGAGCTTCGCTTCCTGACGAAGCCCGTGACCAGCTCCTAACCTTTCTGCGGGCCAACGCCGACGTCTTCGCGTGGTCAGCATCTGACATGCCCGGGATCCCGGAGGAGGTGATTACACACCAGCTCAACATCCGACCAGAGTGCCGGCCCATCAGGCAGAAGAAAAGGAGTTTTGCTCCGGACCGGCAGAAGGCTGTCGACGAGGAGGTGCGGAAGCTGTTGGCGGCTGGCCACATTCGTGAGGTGCGCTACCCCGACTGGTTGGCGAATGTCGTGATGGTTCGGAAGACCAGTGGGAGCTGGAGGATGTGTGTGGACTTCACCGACCTCAACAAGGCGTGCCCCAACAGCTTTCCGCTCCCCCGAATTGACCAGCTGGTGGACGCCACTTCCGGGCACGGGACGCTCAGTTTCATGGATGCGTTCTCGGGGTACAATCAAATCAAGATGAGCTCAGTAGACGAGGAGGCAACCTCCTTTTTCACGGAGAAGGGGATCTACTGTTACAGAGTGATGCCTTTCGGGCTGAAAAACGCCGGGGCCACTTATCAAAGGTTGATGAACAAGGTTTTCGAGAATCAGCTGGGGCGCAATATGGAGGTCTATGTGGACGACATGCTGACTAAAAGCACCAGCGCAGAAGACCATGTGACCGATCTCGGGGAGACTTTCGGCAATCTGCGCCGGTACCGAATGAAGCTCAACCCCCACAAATGCGCCTTTGGAGTGGCGGCCGGCAAGTTCCTGGGTTTCATGGTGACCCAGCGCGGGATCGAAGCCAACCCCGACAAGATCAGAGCTATCCTGGAGATGCGGCCCCCGGTCAGCAAGAAGGAGGTGCAGCGCCTGACGGGGAGGGTGGCGGCCTTGAGTCGTTTCATGTCAAGGTCGGCGGAGAGGTGTCTACCCTTTTTCAAGGCGCTGCGCAAGATTAACGGCTTCGAGTGGACGAAAGAATGTCAGAGCTCCTTTGAAGAATTGAAGCAGTTTCTCTCCACTCCACCGCTGCTATCCAAGCCCGAAAATGGGGAGGAGCTCTTCCTGTATCTGGCCGCTTCCCCGGAGGCCGTCAGCTCGGTACTGGTGCACATGGATACCGACGGAACTCAGAAGCCGATCTACTACACCAAAATACTCCATGACGCGGAGACCAGGTATTCAAAAACTGAGAAGATCATCTTCGCTCTGGTGGTCTCTACTCAGCGCCTTCGGCCTTATTTTCAAGCTCATCCCATCGTGGTGCTTACGGATCAGCCCCTGCGAGCTATCCTGTCTCGCCCCGACACCTCCGGCCGGCTGGCTAAATGGGCCATCAAGCTAGGCGAGTTCGATCTGTCCATCCGACCGAGGTCAGCCATGAAGTCTCAGGTGTTGGCGGATTTCCTAGTCGAATGCTCCTGGACCAAGAAGGACATGGAGGAGGCGCAACCGGAGGAGTTTGGGGACCCCCCCTCATCAGGGGAGGTGGAGGATTGGATCCTGCATGTGGACGGAGCGGCAAACTCCCAAGGGAGCGGTGCCGGGCTCATCCTTGCAAGCCCGGAGGGAGATGTAGTAGAGTACGCCCTCAGATTCCAGTTCCCGGCGACCAATAATCAGGCGGAGTACGAAGCCCTGCTGGCGGGGTTGAGACTAGCCAAGGAATTGGGCGCGGGGCGCTTGAGGGCCTTTACCGACTCTCAGCTCATTTCTGGGCAAATTACTGGTGAATATGAGGCTAGGGACCCGGTCATGTCCCGTTACCTGAGCAAGGTGCAGTCCCAGGCGTCTCATTTTTCTTACTTCCGTGTCAGCTATATCCCCAGGGCAGAGAATGCCAGAGCTGACTCCCTGTCCCGCTTGGCCACTTCGGTCGATGGGGCGTTAGGGAGGACATACGTGGAGCATCTACCAGCCCCAAGCATTGAGACCGCGGAAGAAGTGTTGCCAGTGGAGCCGGAGCCCTCCTGGATGGATGCCTACATCCGATACTTAACCGACGGTACCCTCCCGGGGGACCCAGCGGAGGCCAAACAGCTTAAGCGAAGGGCCCCGAGATTCTTGATGATGGACGGGAAGCTTTATCGAAGATCATTCTCATATCCGGTCCTTAGGTGTGTAGGGCCATCGGAGTCGGATTATATCCTTAGGGAGATCCATGAAGGCATATGCGGGAGTCATCTGGGGGGCAGAGCCCTGGCTTACAAGGCTCTGCGCCAAGGGTACTTCTGGCTGACGATGAAGGAGGACGCGGCCGAGCTTGTCAAGAAGTGTGATATCTGCCAACGTCATGCCAATATCCAGCGACAACCGACATCTAACCTGACCCCCGTGATGGCGCCTTGGCCCTTTGCCCAGTGGGGCATGGATATCTTGGGTCCATTTCCCCCGGCTTCCGGGCAGCGAAAGTTCCTCTTGGTGGCGGTGGACCACTTCACCAAGTGGGTCGAAGCTGAGGCTTTGGCCAAGATTACCGAGAGCAAAGTAAGATCTTTTTTCTGGAAGTCAATCATATGTCGGTTTGGCCTGCCACGCACACTGGTCACCGATAATGGCCGTCAGTTTGATAATGCACCTTTTCGGGAGTTCTGCTCCGAGCTGGGAATTTTTCAAAGATTTACTTCCGTCGGACATCCTCAAACCAACGGGGCGGCTGAAGTGATCAACCGAATCATTCTCCAAGGACTGAAGTCTCGGCTGGACGGTTGCAAGGGACGTTGGGTAGAGGAGCTCCCCAACGTGCTATGGGCCTATCACACGACGCCTCGAGCCCCCACTGGGGAGACGCCATTCAGCCTAGTTTTTGGCTCAGAAGCTGTTATCCCCGTGGAGATCGGAGCACCTAGCCCTCGAGTGGAGGCTTACAGTGAAGAAGGTAATTCTGACCAACTGAGAGCCAACCTCGACCTGGTGGAGGAAATGCGGGGCAGGGCGCGGCTTCGAATGGCAACTTACCGGCAACGGGCCGCGAGTACTACAACGCGCGTGTGCGCCCTCGAACGTTCCTACCAGGAGACCTAGTTCTCCGGCGGGCCGAGGTCTCAAAGCCAACTGAAGGAGGTAAGCTAGCCCCTAACTGGGAAGGACCCTACCGGATCACCGAGACGCTGCACCACGGAGCTTATAAAATCGAAGGACTTGATGGGACGCCACTTCCTAGGACGTGGAATGCGGATAACCTCCGCCGGTATTATCAGTAATGTATCCATTTTTTCATGATAAGCATTGTCTCCGTGTTTGCTTGGGTATTCATCCCTTATTCAATGCTAACAAGATTCAATTTTAGTTATCTAAATCTCAAGCCCTGCACCAGCCAGGCATAAGCCCAGTGTACCACTGGCAGAGCGGTGTACCACCGGCTCTCAACAAAAAAAGCCCGGCACTTCGTCGGCACTCAAAGCCCTGCACCAGCCAGGCATAAGCCCAGTGTACCACTGGCAGAGCGGTGTACCACCGGCTCTCAACAACAAAAGCCCGGCACTCCGTCGGCACTCAAAGCCCTGCACCAGCCAGGCATAAGCCCAGTGTACCACTGGCAGAGCGGTGTACCACCGGCTCTCAACAACAAAAGCCCGGCACTTCGTCGGCACTCAAAGCCCTGCACCAGCCAGGCATAAGCCCAGTGTACCACTGGCAGAGCGGTGTACCACCGGCTCTCAACAACAAAAGCCCGGCACTTCGTCGGCACTCAAAGCCCTGCACCAGCCAGGCATAAGCCCAGTGTACCACTGGCAGAGCGGTGTACCACCGGCTCTCAACAACAAAAGCCCGGCACTTCGTCGGCACTCAAAGCCCTGCACCAGCCAGGCATAAGCCCAGTGTACCACTGGCAGAGCGGTGTACCACCGGCTCTCAACAACAAAAGCCCGGCACTTCGTCGGCACTCAAAGCCCTGCACCAGCCAGGCATAAGCCCAGTGTACCACTGGCAGAGCGGTGTACCACCGGCTCTCAACAACAAAAGCCCGGCACTTCGTCGGCACTCAAAGCCCTGCACCAGCCAGGCATAAGCCCAGTGTACCACTGGCAGAGCGGTGTACCACCGGCTCTCAACAACAAAAGCCCGGCACTTCGTCGGCACTCAAAGCCCTGCACCAGCCAGGCATAAGCCCAGTGTACCACTGGCAGAGCGGTGTACCACCGGCTCTCAACAACAAAAGCCCGGCACTTCGTCGGCACTCAAAGCCCTAAGCCCACCACTGGCAGAGCGGTGTACCACCGGCTCTCAACAACAAAAGCCCGGCACTCCGTCGGCACTCAAAGCCCTGCACCAGCCAGGCATAAGCCCAGTGTACCACTGGCAGAGCGGTGTACCACCGGCTCTCAACAACAAAAGCCCGGCACTTCGTCGGCACTCAAAGCCCTGCACCAGCCAGGCATAAGCCCAGTGTACCACTGGCAGAGCGGTGTACCACCGGCTCTCAACAACAAAAGCCCGGCACTTCGTCGGCACTCAAAGCCCTGCACCAGCCAGGCATAAGCCCAGTGTACCACTGGCAGAGCGGTGTACCACCGGCTCTCAACAACAAAAGCCCGGCACTTCGTCGGCACTCAAAGCCCTGCACCAGCCAGGCATAAGCCCAGTGTACCACTGGCAGAGCGGTGTACCACCGGCTCTCAACAACAAAAGCCCGGCACTCCGTCGGCACTCAAAGCCCTGCACCAGCCAGGCATAAGCCCAGTGTACCACTGGCAGAGCGGTGTACCACCGGCTCTCAACAACAAAAGCCCGGCACTTCGTCGACACTCAAAGCCCTGCACCAGCCAGGCATAAGCCCAGTGTACCACTGGCAGAGCGGTGTACCACCGGCTCTCAACAACAAAAGCCCGGCACTCCGTCGGCACTCAAAGCCCTGCACCAGCCAGGCATAAGCCCAGTGTACCACTGGCAGAGCGGTGTACCACCGGCTCTCACAACAAAAGCCCGGCACTCGTCGGCACTCAAGCCCTGCACCAGCCAGGCATAAGCCCAGTGTACCACTGGCAGAGCGGTGTACCACCGGCTCTCAACAACAAAAGCCCGGCACTTCGTCGGCACTTAAAGCCCGCGCTAATCGAGCATAAAACCCGGCTAACCGCCGGCGGATTGGCGTACCAAGGGTTCTTCGCAGTCAGGACCCGGCGCTCTATCGGTCGGACCAAAGCCAAGTCCCGCGGGCATCAAGCCGCGCGCCAGACCAACGCTAGGTTCGATGCTTGATCAAGCGTCACGCCTGTGGCTCCAAGGGCGCCTACCGGCCTAGTCTCCGATCAGCGGTGCCCCCGCTCCCAAGATTCAACCCAACCTAACTTTAACTAGCGGGTTCATGTAATTAAGGCAGAACGGCGTGGGTAGGAAGGTGTTCCCTAGAATCGTCGGGACAAACAGACTCGTGTGGCCACATGTCAATCAACAAAGTCAATAACAATGCAAAATCGTCGAGAAAGGTGCTTTCATTAATAAAAGGGGATTACAAAACCCCGACATAGTCGGGCTTACAGAAGCAAAGAAAGGCAGCAAAGTAACTGGTGCAGACTCAAGGCTCCGCCGGTGCGGGTTCGTCATCGGAAGGGGCCGGGTCCGACGATGACTCTGGCTCAACCTCCAGGGCGCGGGGGAAATCTAGATCTTTGGCCACTTTCTCCTTGGCGTACTGGAATCCATCGAGGAACGCGGCGGCTGAAGCTTCGGCTAGGTCGTCTGTGTAACGCTCAGACGACCTATATTCTTCGACAAGCTTGGCAGCTCGAGTTTTTTCTGCGGCTAAGGCTTCCACCGCGTCCCTCTCGGTTTCTCTGACGCGACTTATCTCTTCCTTATACTGGCCAGCCTCTTCCTTTGCCACTTCGGCCTCTTCTCTCGCCGCTCTAGCCTCCTCCGACGCCGCTCCCGCCCGTTCCTCGGCCTCCCGAAGAGCCTCGGTTAGCTCCGAGATGTGAATGTTCCTCGCCATAACCGCGCTCTCGGACTCCATCATCTGGGAGATCGCCGCGCGCGCGCGGTTGGCCTCGATCTCCGCTTTGCCCTCGGCGGCTCTTACCTCGCTGGCGTAGGACTCCTTGATCTCCTCCAGTGCCTTCTCTGCTGCTTCTGCGCGGTCCTGCATTTCCTGGAGAAGTTTCTTCCCCCCGCGGATCACCTCCTTAGCGGCCTTTAGGGAATGCACAATCTGCGCGCACAAGCCTCAAGTCAGCAAAGTATGCGTACATGGAACAATGGGGGATAAAGGGCAAGAAGGTCGCCTACCCTGAACGCAGCGGCATAAGACTCCCTGAAGAACTCGCCTGTCTTTTGACGGCCAAGGCCTTCGGTGATCCTAGGATCCAGAACCGAGCCCAGGACCCGCTCGGCCAAATAGCCATCGCCCAGGAAGCCCAGGGGCGACCTGGGTGCATCTCCGCTTCCCTCGGCCGCCTCTGACCTCCCCGGCCCTGTGGGCGGGTCGCCCCTAACCGGCCCCTCGGGGGCTGGACTAGCGGGACCGGATGGCCCCTCCCCCCAGTCCCGGCTGGCACCAAATGAAGTCGCTCCCTCGGAAACCGGGAGCCCTCCGGTCGGCACGGGCTCCCCCGCCACCAACTCTGCAGCGGTACCTCCCGCTGCAGCTCCAGCCTCCGGTGGAGTGTCGGCCGTGAGGTCGACCTCCGCGGGGACAGGGATGTGTTGCGGAATCTCGGGAGGGGAGGTCCTCGCTGGGGAGGAGGCCCTCGCGGAGGAGGAGGAGGCCCGGATCACCAAGCGCTTCGGGGCCGGGGCTTGCTGCCCCCCGGATGATCCTTCCCGACCCCTTTTCTTGATGACCTTTAACAATTTCGCCCTCGGAATTTTCATTGCTGCACAATGCAGGTCAAGTTTTCAGTAAAAAAAAAAAAAAAAAAAAAAAAAGAGAGAGAAGAAAGAAGAGCGGGATTTTTAGCTAAGTGCGAAGAGGACTTACCCCGATGGGAGATTAGGCCCGCCAACTCGAAGTTCTCCTCCCCTAGCAGTAGGGTGTACCGGGGAATCTCGGCAGTCAGCAAGGCCCCCATCGCTTCCCGGTCCCCAGGCTGGACGGTCGCGACGTTCCCTCGGAGGTCGGGGTTCCCCCACCGGGGCCGGACTTGATCGATATTAGCAAAAAAGAAACGGGGTTTCCACCCCTTAATCGATGAAGGCAAAAGGAGTTTGATGACCCTATTGGGTCGGGGCTGAAACACCCACCAACCCTTCTGGGCACGAAGAGAATAAAAGTTACGGAACAAACTGACCCTAGGGGTAATACCTAGGCGATGACAAAGGATAACAAAGGCGCTAATTACCCGACAAGAATTCGGGACTAGCTGGGAGGGGGTTAAGGAATAGAAGTCAAGGAGCGTGATAAAAAAGGGTGGAAAGGAGGACGGAGGCCTACCTGTAGGCAGACCTCGTAAAAGGCTACACGGCCGGGTCGGGAGGAGATAACCCGGTCGTCGGGGGTCAGAAGAAATAGTTTGATCTCCTGAGGGATCCGATAATGGGCCCGGATCCTTTCCAGATCCGACCGTGTCATCGAGGAGGCTACCCCCCCTGGGGATTCCTCCACCCTCGAGGAGGTCCCGACCCCCGGCCGACGACCCCTCAACGCGGCTCCACCGGCAGCTCCACCGGCGGCCTGCCTCCGGGCCAAAGGAATGTGGTCCTCTGAATCAGAGGACCATTCGACTGGAGGAGAAGGAGAAGGGGTTTGGGGCCCCATAGAGGGAGGACGGTCCTCAGAACAGTCCTCCGATGTCCAAGAGGGTAGACTCATGAAAAAAGAAGAATCAAGATGAAAGAGGCTGACCTGGAGAAACAAGGAAAGTTGGACGCGAGCTTGCAGGTTGCAGGAGCACTAGGAGAACAGGCAGAGAGGAAGACGATGATGGGGTGGTATGGTGCCAGTTCCTTCCCCCTCGCCTGGCTTTGTGGGGTTTTCAAAACATCCCGCCATGTCCCGTCGGCCACGCGGCCCTTCACCATACGCTGGCTTGCCTCGAGGAAGGCCCCAGCGCGCGGCGCGATACGCCCCCGACCGATGGTGGGGCCCCCGTTGATATCGCCGTAATGGGAAGAAATCATTACGCACCTTTCCGCGCGGACTTCGAAGAGTTGATCCTCACTTTCGAGGGCGATCATGGCTAGCGTGATACGGAAGGCCGTCTCTTTGCATCCCCCGTACCGTCCGCATAAGGAACAAGGCTAGGGATCAGCCACGTGGAGAACGCCCCTTGGGCCTCAGCGGTGGGACCCGCTTCGCCCCAGGGGCGAGGGGGCATCTGATATGACTGATCCCAACGTCATCAGGCAGAGTAACGGCAGTCAGTCATTTTCCCACCCCCGGCACCCCCTCGGGGTCGGGGGGGGTCATCATTTCTTAACCCCGGGGCCCCTACCGGCCTCGGGGTGAACGGCAATTTCCCCACCTCCGGCACCCCCTCGGGGTCGGGGTGGGGTCATCATTTCTTAACCCCGGGGCCCCTACCGGCCTCGGGGTGAACGGTGATTTCCCCACCTCCGGCACCCCCTCGGGGTCGGGGTGGGGTCATCATTTCTTAACCCCGGGGCCCCTACCGGCCTCGGGGTGAACGGCAATTTCCCCACCTCCGGCACCCCCTCGGGGTCGGGGTGGGGTCATCATTTCTTAACCCCGGGGCCCCTACCAGCCTCGGGGTGAACGGTAATTTCCCCACCTCCGGCACCCCCTCGGGGTCGGGGTGGGGTCATCATTTCTTAACCCCGGGGCCCCTACCAGCCTCGGGGTGAACGGTCATTTCCCACCTCCGGCACCCTCTCAGGGTCGGAGTGGGGCCCCTACGGGCCTCAGGGTGCATGGTCGACACGCTATTCAACCGCCGAAGAAAACAGCAACTGTCAGCATGCACGGTGCTCACGCATGATCTTCGGCACATGGCTGTGCCTTGCCGTAGTACCATTTAGTACTCCTGTAAAGTGTGCCCCAGTACGGAGGGTCATGCCTCATAACGATGTTTGGCGCGTTGCATGCCTCTGTGCGCCACCACGCCTTACTAGGATGTACGACTCGCCGCCTCTAGCAATAGGAGCCCAGCCACGTCCATCAGTGACAGTACAAGAAAGGCCTTCCGAAGCTGCACGTCACGGTATTCAGACAGGTATAAAAAAGACATATCAGGCTGTAAGAAGGATCCGAACTCACTCTCTGAGCTTTCTCCTTTTGATCAGAAACCCTAACTGCCCCAGCTTCTCTTCGCGGGGGGTGGTTCCTTGTCTGAACCCAAGCCACTAACTTGATCGTCGGAGGGTCCCCACCGGTGCTACCGGTCCCTGGGGACTTTTCTTGCAGGATTTCCCGGAGCGAGACATCCGTCTCCCCCGACGTTCGAAGGCGGTGACTTGGCGTCATCAATTACGATGCAAATCAGTGTGTCCCAAATTTTTAAAAAATTAAATTCCGTTAAATAACGATGCATTAGCGATGCAATAAATCAAAAAATTAAAAAAAATAATTTGTAATTTTGCGACGCATTTATTGCATCGCAATATTTTTTTAAAAAATAAATGTTATAAAAAAAATTAAAAATAAAACATTGCGATGCAACGATATGCGTCGCAACCATATGCGTCGCAATTATTTTTAGAAAAAATAATTTTTATCAAATATAATTATGAAATAAAAATATTGTGACGCATTAGCGATGCATTTTCTCAAAAAATAAAAAAAATTTTCCGTCGGTCATTGCCGCCAAATTAGCGACTCATTAGTGACACAAATAATTACATCGCTAATTTTTTTAGAAAATAATAAAAAAAGCCAAATTATTGATGGGTTAGCGATGCATAATTGCATCGCTAATCCAAAATAAATTATAAAAAAAATAGCGAGGGATTAGCGACGCAAAATTGCGTCGCTAATCCCTAATATATAATCTCAGTCGCGCCCGGCCCCCCCGGTCTCTTCTTCTTTTTCTTCTAACCCTACTCCGCCGCCGTCCCCTCCTTTGGCTCCCCCCGCCCTCTTCCCCGGCGCTAGGAACCACCGGCGGCAGCGCCCCCCCCCCCCCCCCGGCGGCGTCCCCTTTCTACCGAGGTATGCCCCCCTCCCCCACTCCCCTCGCCCACCCCCCGCCCTCCCGTTTGCCTTAGGCCACGGCCACGGCGGCGCCGTGGCCGTCGTTTCAGGCCACGACCATGGCCGGCGGTGGCCTGGCCACGGTGTCTAGGCCACCGTTTAAAAACAAAAGGTTGGGGTGGGTTTTTCCCCCACCCCTGAGGCGCCGGCCACGGTGGCCGGCGGTGGCCTGGCCACGGTGGCCAGGCCACCGTTTTAAAAAAAAATTGAAAATGGGGTGGGGTTTTTCCCCCACCCCTGAGGCACCGGCCACGGCGGCGGCCATGGCTGTCGTCTCAGGCCATGGCCGCGACCATGGCCGTTGTCTCAGATCATGGCCGCGGCCGCCATTTTTTTAAAAAAATGAAAATGGGATGGGGTTTTTCCCCCACCCTTGAGGCGCCGGCCACGGCGGTGGCCTGGCCATCGTTAAAAAAAATTGAAAATGGGGTGGGGTTTTTCCCCTACCCCTGAGGTGCCGACCACGACGGTGGTCGTGGCCCGCGGTGGCCTGGCCACGGTGGCCAGGCCATCATTTTTTTTAAAAAAATTAAAAATGGGGTGGGGTTTTTCCCTCACCCCTGAGGCGCCAGCCACGGCCACGGTGGCCAGGCCACCATTAAAAAAAAAAGTAGGGGTGGGGTTTTTCCCCACCCCTTGGTCTCCGGCCACGGCGGTGACCGTGGCCGTCGTCTCAGGCCGCGGCCGTGGCCGGAGACGACGGCCACGGCCATTGCCGTGGCCTGGCCACTGGCCACCGTTTATTAAAAAAAAAATAGTAGGGGTGGGGTTTTTCCTCACCCCCGTTTACCAAATATAAGAATGAAGTTTAAGTTTAATCACAGTCAAGATTTTATGCATTAGGTTATTAGGCCTAGATTAGATTGGCAGCTGGTAGCCTAATAATAACTATTATTAGGAGTTGTGCCTTTCATTTTCATATCTGTTTCTCACATGTGGCTTTAGAGAATTGGCATGATACATCATGTTGGTTCAATAAGCTGCCAAGCCTATTTTATTTCTTTATAGCTGTTTTTGCAATAATATTTGTGCATTTGTAGTTATTTACAATTGTTATGTCTTGATTAGTATTTTTCAGTATGATTGGCCGAGGTAGATCTACCGACACCGGACGGAGTGAGCAGGGACGTAGCCCTGCCGCATCAGATCACATGAGCTTTGGAGATGGAGAGTTTCGATCTCCACACATCGCACAGTCTCCAATCTCTCCAGCAGTCAGCGGTGATCCTGCATTGGTGTTATCATCTAGCCGATCGGCACAGACCTCCGAGAGTTCTTCCACCATCGGCCGCACCGTACTTCGACTGGATGCTCATGGGCTGTAAGTATATACTAATTAAAAATATATGTTTATGTTTTTAAGTCAATTACTTATAAACATGCATTTTTTTAATATATTTATTGAGCAGCATCATATATCGAGTCACATCAGCTCCATATTTCAGAGGCGTGCGGATCCCAGTGGCTACGATTGGCGCCATGTATCTGCAGCCACAAGAGAGTTTTATTTTTCAAAGTTTTAGGTAAATTTATTAAATACAATTTATCACTGATATAAAATTTTTTAATCTTAATAAATTCTGAAACTAACTATTTATTTTAATGCAGAAAAAGTTTACGTGGGACCCTGCCAGCCATGATGCCATTAGGGCAGCATGGGAAGCTCTTACGGGACGCTGATACTCCGACATGCTTCATCATTGGAGGTCATTGGGTCACCGTCCTGCGCATGTGCCAAAGGGTATTTGGCACGAGTGGTAGCATGTTTGGTAGTCTGATGGCTGGCACAGGAGGTCCGCATCAGCCAGCACGAACCACCGATCCAAGAGGGGCGGTCCTGGCACGGGTCTCTCCCGCCACACTTCGGGCTCCATTTCGATTCAGGAGCACAGACGCCGTATGGTAAGAAAATATAAATAATTTAATTACTAATTTAGTTATTTACAAATACTTACATTAATATCAATTTTTCTGTTGTATAGTCTGAGCAGGAGGGCGGAGATCCTGGTGAGTTTCGTCTATTCAGGGCGATACACACCAGGAGGGACGGTTCCTGGGTCGATACATGATCACGAGAGGTTACGGTAAGAAATTAGCTTTATGTTGTATCTGTTTAATTTCTAAAATTTTATTTAGAGAAATTTATTGATTCATTTATTGTTGATTTTATAATTCAAAGACACGAGTCGAGGAGCTTCACTCCCAGGCATCGCAGGTCGACTCCACTGATGGGGGGATGCCCGTCGAACTCTCAGCAGAGGAGAGTCGACGTGTGTTTTTGGAGACTGTTGGTGCCAAGCCGCGAGACCGCAGGGTCTATGGTCTGGGCACTAGAGCTTCTGCATATTTTCCCCATCAGGCCTTCAACTCGCGATATTCTGGCGATATTCCTGCTGAGCGTTTAGACAACATTCAGATCTATCACGGGGAGGTTTGTCAGGAGGTTCGACAGGAGGTTCGGCAGGAGGTTCGGCAAGAGGTTCAGCAGGAGTTCGAGCAGCGTATGGGAGACCTTCAGCAGGAGCTTGCAGACGTGCAAGAGCAGATCCGTCAGTTGCAGGATATGGTTAGCCACATGTCGCAGGGTTTCCAGCCTCCACGTGATCGTGCGGATTCTTGATGTATTTTTTTCTTTACTTTTTATATTTTGTACATGAAAACTTCAAAATTTTAATATATTAATTATTTTTAAAAATTAAATGATGAATGTTTAGATCAATATGAGTGATGAATGTTTCGATCAATATTTAAATGTAATGAAATTGTATTAACAGTTTTAATTTTTAATATTTTATTTTTTTTAAAAAAATTAATTAGCGATGCATTAGCAATTGAAATTGCATCGCTAATATTTTTAAAATAATATTATTAAATATTACGATGCAATGACTTGGCGTCGCAATATTTTAAAAAAAAATTTAATTAGCGATACATTAGCGACTCAAATTGTGTCGCTAATATATCTAAAATATTATTATTAAATATTGCGACACAACTAAATGCGTTGCAATATTGCGATGCAAATGAATGCATCGCAATATTTAAAAATAATATTTTATAAATATTAGCGATGCAATTTCAGTCGCTAATGCATCGCTAATTAAATTTTTTTAAAAAATAAATTAATTAATTAGCGACTCAATTGCGATGAGGTTTTTCATAGAAATATTTTTAAAAAATTAATTTTAAAATTAGCGATGCATTTAGGATGCGTCGCAATATTGCGACGCATTTAGTGGCGTCGCAATATATTGCGACGCATTTGGTGCGTCGCAGAGAGTCACTGTTAAGCGACGCAATTGCGACAAATTGAGATTGCGAAGATCATCTTAGCGACGCTGTCATTGCGTTGCTAATGCGTCGCAATAGCATATTTAGCAACGCATTAGCGACGCATTTGGGCGTCGCTATATTTTAATTCTCTTGTTTCCTCAATGACTCATCCTTTCTTTGCTTGAGGGTCATCAACAACATTAAGGTTTTTCTATGCTTTTAGCTGCTGATAAAATACCCCATAAAAAGTTGTCTGAGCTGTCAAAAGGAGTTAATAAAGCATGGTTTCAAGCTGGAATAGCAAGTTCGAGCTGTTTTTTCAATATAGCAGGAAATACATAGCATATGATAGCATCCAAATCTCTATGCAGCAGCATTAGTGCTTTAAAGCTTTCCAGATGGTCAATTGGATCAGTCGTATGGCTCAAATTGAGGCATCTTAAACTTAGGAGGCAGCAACTCGACCAAAATTTCTTTGTTAAATGGAAGCTTGGTAGGAAGATTAAAGTCTTTTAATGTCCCGCCCCTCAAGATCGAGTATGCTGCACCATGGCCTTGATCTTCTGATTCAATTTTTCAAATTAATGCTCTATGGTTTTTGACTTGTTGATGTATTTTATGGATTTCTTACTTATTTGGGGTTGAAAGACAATCCCGAGGCTCCTTGTAAAGTTGGCTAGACATACTGGCCCGTTGGGGAGGATGATCTTTAGAATCTTCTTAAGGTTGGTTAGAGCAGATGATGCAACAAGGTCCTTGCTCTGCCTCTCCTGAACCAAGTTGTTAAGTGGCTAGGTTTTGGATCATTGTTATTATCTGATCTACACATTGATCCATTTGTTGGGACATAGCATCGAGCTATTACTGGACCTCATTCATATGCATAGGCGATATCATAATTGAGGTGAGCTATGGAGTTAGAGTTGTAAGCTCAGGTGTGGCACATCGAAAGTTTAGGAGAGTCACATAGGTTTGAGAGTTTAGGTTATCTAAGTTCTCAGATTAATCTACAAGAGAAAAAAAATATTGGCGATGATCGATCGATCGAAGCCATGATCGATCTCGATCGGCGACGATCCGACGGTTGCGATCGATCAAAGCCATGATCGATCCCGATCGGCGACAACCGATCTCAGACCGTTGCGATCGATCTAATTGGAGACGATCCGACAGTTGCTATCTATCGAAGCCATGATCGATCCCGGTCGGCGATGATCGATCTCGGACCGTCGCAATCGATCCGATCGGCGACGATCCAACGATCGATCGAAGCCATGATCGATCCCGATCGACGACGATCCGACGGTTGCGATCGATCGAAGCCATGATCGATCCCAGTCGGCGACGACCGATCTCGGACCATCGTGATCGATCCGATCGGCGATGATCCGATGGTTACGATCGATCGAAGCTATGATAGATCCCAGTCGGAATGACTGATCTCGGCTGCTGGGCAGGGGGAGGATAGGAGAGGTGTTGTAGTTGTGGCGGCAGTGGCGGTGGCGATGGGGGAGGGGATGGAAGGGAAGGGAACCTGGTGTTTGGAAGTGTAAGGCTGCAGCAATTGGAAGGAGAGAGGCAGAGGGCGAGAGGATCGTCGTCTTGGTTCTCGCTGTGCTTCCTCTTTCAGTTTGTTTTGTCCATGATGGCTCTTCAAGAGAATGAACAGCAAACAAGACACAACCGGAAATAACGAAGAGTAATTAGCGTTAAGGTTAGGGTTCAAGAGGCTTGGAGGAGGTGAGGATGATGATTAGCGTTCTTGAAAGAGGGAGTAACAAGAGAGAAAACGGAAAGATTTGTGTTCTTGAAAGAGAAGGAAATAAGAGGAAAGATCTCAGACCATCGCGATGGATCCGATCGGCGACGATCCGATGGTTGCGATCGATCGAAGCCATGATCGATCCCGGTCGGCGACGATCGATCTCAGACCATTGCGATCGATCCGATTGGCAACGATCCGATGGTTGTGATCGATCGAAGCCATGATCGATCCTGGTCGGCGACGATCGATCTCAGACCGTCGCGATCAATCCGATCAGCGACGATCCAACGGTTGTGATCAATCGAAGCCATGATCAATCCCGATCGGCGAGGACCGATCTCAGACCATCGCGATCGATCCGATCGACGTCGACCCGACGGTTGTGATCGATCAAAGCCATAATCGATCCCGGTCGACGACGACCGATCTCGGACCGTTGTGATCGATCCGATCGGCGATGATCCGACGGTTGCGATCGATCGAAGCCAGTAGACCAAGACAGTTTCATGGGCACAATGCCGCGGCCCTTCCGCTTCGCTTCTAGATGGTGCTTGGCTGCTCGTAGTCCCGTTTGGGAAACTTTAAAAGGGTGGGGGGGAGCGTGAGTTGTGAAGAGAGCGAGGGAGAGACGCCGAGAGCTCGCCGTGGAGGAGGGCTTCTTTTCCTCGTTCCCCAAAAGCCTAATACTAGGGTTTCTCGGGAAACCGATCCCTCCACCTCCATCTCATCCATGTAAGGGGGCTACGACGAGCTTTTCCTAGGGTTTTCAGAGAGAGATCTTTCCTGTTGTCGGCGTGTTTGTCTTGTTCGTGTTGCCGCTCCTGAGTGATCGATCAGAGCTAAGGATACTAGGGTTTTGGAGTTTGTCTTAGACGCGGTTTCTAAAGGTTTGTTGTCTACCTTTCTAGGGCTTTTTTTCCCCCCCGTTTTGGATCGTTTCTTTGTTCTTTTTGGCCCCTGTTTATCTGTTTGGATCGAAGTCTTTCTTTAAATGCTAGTCATTTAACTTTCATTCTTCTTGTATCTTATCTCGCTCCAGTTCTCATTTGATTAGAGTTTAACACACACACACACACACACACACACACACACACACACACACACACACATATATATATATATATATATATATATATATATATATATATATATATATATATATAAAAAGAATATTCAGATTTTCTTAAACAATATTTTTATTTCATAATTCTTTTTAATATTTTTATAAAATTTATTTTTTTTAAAAATATTGTGACCCAATACTTGCGTCGCTAAATAAAAAATTAAATTTATTAATTTACTATTTTATTGCGTCACTATTTAACATAATTAATTTTTTAAAAAACATTGCAACGCACAGGTTTGCGTTGCAATTTTTTATTTCATAATTATATTTTATAAAAATTAATTTTATTTAAAATAATTGCGACGCAATTAGTGCATCGCTAAATTAAAAATAATTTCTCTAATTTTCTGGTTTATTGCGTCGCTAATGCGTCGCTATTTAACATAATTAATTTTTTTAAAAACATTGCGACGCATAGGGTTGCATCGTAATTTTTTAATTTCATAATTATATTTTATAAAATTTAATTTTATTTAAAATAATTGCAATGCATTTAGTGCGTCGCTAAATTAAAATTAATTTTTCTAATTTTTTAGTTTATTGCATCGCAATGCGTCGCTATTTAACATAATTAATTTTTTTAAAAACATTGCGACGCATAGGGTTGCATCGTAATTTTTTTATTTCATAATTATATTTTATAAAATTTAATTTTATTTAAAATAATTGCGATGCAGTTAGTGCATCGCTAAATTAAAAATAATTTTTCTAATTTTTTGGTTTATTGCGTCGCTAATGCGTCGCTATTTAACATATTTAATTTTTTTAAAAACATTGCGACGCACTGAGTTGCATCGCAATATTTTTTTCTCATATTTATATTTTATAAAAATTAATTTTATTTAAATTATTTGCGATGCAATTGGCGCGTCGCTAAATTAAAAATAATTTTACTAATTTTCTGGTTTATTGCGTCGCTAATGCGTTGCTATTTAACATAATTAATTTTTTTAAAAATATTGCGACACATTGAGTTGGATCGCAATATTTTTTTCCTATATTTATATTTATAAAATATTAATTTAAAAATATTACGATGCATTATTTGCATCGCTAAATAAAAAAATTAATTTTTTTTATTTTTTGGTTTATTAAGTCGCTAATGCGTCGCTAATTGCGTTGCAATGTTTTGTTGTCATGGAGGCGTCGCAAAGTGGTCGCAATTTAGTGACGCATAATTGCGTCACTAAATTTGCGTCGCGATTTCAGTATTTTCTTGTAGTGATTCCTAAGTCATTTTGGTCGACTTGTGACCCAAGAAAAGAGAGCATGTGAGTCATGGGTGTACATAGGCTTAAATTTGAGTGCTTTCTTGTATGGATTAGAAGGAAGTTTTTTGAGAGAATGTTTAATAACCTAATTCTAGGTTATGGAACTGGGTCCATGGAAATTGGGCTCAAATTTTCTGGAGGCTTTCATATTTTAGGGAGTTTGTTAGGGAGTTGGTTACGGGCTGATGCGGAGAAGTTTGCGGAGAAGTTTTATCATCCAAGATGGATGATTATTTAAGACTCTTTCTAGATGTAACCGAATAGACCAAGATCAGGAAATAAAGATATTCTCTTTTTCTTCATCGGGGAAGTCTTACAGACGTGTGATTCTATGGGAGAAGCAAGCCCGCACATTCTTAGGATCGGACGGTGAGAAAAGTCCACGCGTGAAGGGAGAATGACCATTTCTGTGGATGTTTCCAAGCCTCACGTGAAGGGATGTATGCCCAGGATGCTTGCGTGAAGGGACGTACGCCCAGGAGGAGAAACCAGGCTAACGGATGTACACCCAGGAGGAGGCATTCTAGCATTAAAAGAAAAAATAGATTAGGATCGAACCAACAACCAAAGCAAAGTGGGACGATGCAATTAACCGTTGCAACAATTTGATTGGTTACAACAAGCAAGAAAAGGCCAAGCATCTTATCCAAGGAGAGGCTGCAAGAGGAGATTTCAACCAGGATTTTGCCTTTAGGTATTTTTTTCTTAATTCATCTTTGTGATTGCTATTTGTGGCATGATCAACCATGAGTAGTGGAAGCAAAGTTGAGTTTAAAATATTTAATGGAAAAGAAAGTTTTTCCATGTGGAAGGTGAGGGTTGAGAATTTACTAGTGCAGAATTTTTTGATGTTGCTTTAGAATCAAAGTGATGTCAGAAGGAGATTGGTTGTCTCTTGAGAAGAGGGTGTGTGCAGCGATTAGAGGGTGTTTTGCTAATTCGGCACTGTATAATGTCCTAGATGAGAAGAAACCGAAGGATCTTTGGGCCAAGTTGCATTTCGTGTACATGGGTAAAAATATGTGCAATAAAGTTACGTTGAAGAAACAATTATATAGTCTTTGAATGCAGAAAGGCAGGGATATTGTTCTTCATATTCAGAAGTATGATGGGGTATGTAATGATTTGATAACTCTCGGTATTAAGATAAAGGAAGAAGATAAATCTCTTCTCTTATTATGTTCATTGCCTATGTCTTATGATCCTCTTATTACTACAATACTTTATGGAAAAGAAACACTGCTTTATGAAGATATTGTATTTGTGTTGAGATCCAATGAGCAGCGAGAAAAGATGACAGAGGAAGGTGTACCTCAAGAGGGCCTCACAATGGGAGAGAGAACCGGCAGAGGCAAGGAGGTCAGCAAGCACAAGGGCCGATCTAGGTCCAAGTCAAAGAAAGGCAAAGGCAAGTTAGGTGTTACAAGTGTAATGGGGTTGGGCACATAAAGAAAAATTATCCTCTTTGAAAGAAACCTCAAGAAGAGAATAAAGAGAAGGAATCTGTTAGTACTGTTAAGGATGTAGGGATTGAGGGGGACCTCTTGAATGTTTCAGATGCACACAGAAGTATAGCAGATAGTTGGTTACTTGAATCAACCTGTTCACATCATTATATACCGCATCGGTCCTAGTTTGTAGATTATACTAAAATCGATGTGAAGAATGTGACAATAGAGGATAACCATTCTTGCAGGGTGCTAAGAGTTGGCACAGTTAGGATCAGGATATTTGATGGGGTTGTGAGAACTCTTACTCATGTGAAGCATATTCCTGACTTGAAAAAGAACCTAGTATCCTTAAGGTATCTGGAGAGGAATGGATTTGGTTTCAGTTGTCATTCCGGGAATGGTGTACTCAACATCATGAAAGTTGCCATAGTTGTGATGAGGGGGAAGAGGTTGAAAAATAATTTATATCAGCTGGTTGGGTCTGTGATGTGTGGAGGGTTTGAGATAGTAGCAACAATGCATAGTCAGCAAGATATGTACCACATGTGGTACTACCATTTTGGTCACATGGAAGAGTAGGGCATGAGGGTGCTGATGAAGGATAGAAGGATTTCAGCTTTGGATGAGGGTGTTGCAGAGGTCTGTGAGCCATGTCAGATGGGCAAGCAATACAAGGTAAAATTTTCTACCAGTTCAGCGCATAGTACAGGTCCCTTGGAGCTAGTACACAGTGATGTTTGGAGTTCAGCTCCAGTTTTGGGCAGGAATGGGGCCAGATATTTCATGACTCTGATTGATGATTTTTTAAGGAAGGTCTGGGTATATTTCTTGAAGAAAAAGTCAGAGGCCTTCTCCAAATTTCAAGCATGGCAGGCTGAGATGGAGAAGGAGATAGGGATATATGTAAAGGTTGTGCGATCTGATAATGGTGAAGAATTTACAAGTAAGGAGTTTCTGAAATTTTGCACCGATGAAGGCATCAAAAGGTAATTTTTAGTGGTTATAATTTCTTAACAAAATGAAGTGGCTGAGAGAATAAACCAAACTCTCATAAAGAAAGCTAAGTGTATGAGATTGCAAGTAGGATTACCTAAAATATTTTGGGTGAACATAATTGACGCAACAACCAACTTAGTGAATAGGTCTTCTCATGTCAAGCTTGATGGAAGGTTACCAGAGAATGTATGGTCTAGTAGACAGGTGGAGCTCAGCCATATCATAGTTTTTGGATGTACAACATATGTTCATGTGGATGCCAGTTAGTGAACTAAGTTGGATGCCAAAGCCCAAAAAATGGTATTCATTGAATATCCGTGAGGAGTCAAGGGATACAGGCTGTGGGATCCCTTGGAGCAGAAGCCCATGATTAGTAGGGATATAGTCTTTAATGAGAGCTCAGTCCTCAAGAAGCAGGAGATGATGGAGGTTCAGCCAGAGGCCCTATCAGACGCGGGTGGGCAGCAGGAGGCTCAGCAAGGCGCAGCTGAGTAACTAACCTCTTATGGTATTTTACCTTTTGTAGGATCATCAAGAGGATATGAGATTTAGGTAGAGCACACTTCAATTATGTCTTCACATATGGGGATCTGCCAGATGCATGCTCATGGTAGAGATGAGCGGAGAAAGGAGTCACATCCCGGGATAGGCATCGATATTATAATGCATAAGCCAAAAAGGATCATTCGGCCGCCAGAGCAATATAGGTTTGGCGAGACCACATCATATGCATTGGTGGCTGTCAGTGAAGGACCAGTTACCTACCAGAAGGCAATGATAAGCCAGAATAGAGATAGGTGGGTCCAGGCAATGGCAGAAGAGATGCAGTCCCTGCAGAAGAATTAGACTTGGCGGTTGGTGTCACTGCCAAGTGGAAAGAAACCCATTGATTGCAAATGGGTATTTTAGTGCAAAGAAGGAGCCACAAAGAAGGATGATATCAGGTATAAGGCCAGATTAGTGGCCAAAGGATTTTCTCAGAAAGAAGGCATTGATTACAATGAGGTGTTCTCACTAGTGGTACGATACATATCTATTAGGATGTTGCTAAGCATTGTAGTAGTGCAGAATTTGAAACTGGAGCAGATGGATGTTAGGACGACCTTCCTTCATGAGGATTTAGAGAAGAAGATTTATATGGAGCAGCCGGAGGGATTAATAGAACCGGTGTCAGAAAGAAAGGTATGTCGTTTGTAGAGATTCTTGTATGGTTTGAAGCAGTCACCGCGTTAGTGGTACCTGCAGTTTGATACTTTTATGAGGAGCATCGACATGTCCAGATGTGAGTATGATCCCTGTGTTTATTTTTGGATTTTAAAAGATCATTCCAGATTATACTAGCTTTTGTATGTAGATGATATGTTAATTGCATGCAAGAGTAAAGATATTGTAGAGGATCTAAAAGCAGCATTGTCAACTGAGTTTGAAATGAAGGATTTAGGTCCTACTACATGGATTTTGGGGATAAAATTTTAGGGATAGAGATAGAAGGTTGCTTCAATTATCTCAGGGGACTTATATCAGGAGGGTCTTGAAGAGGTACAGTATGGATGGTGCAAAGCCAATCGCATTGCCATTGGCTGGTCACATTAAGCTCTTCAAGACTATGTCACCGAGTTTTGAGATAGAGACCGAGAAGATGTCCAGAGTACCTTATGCTTCAGGAGTTGACAGTCTTATATATGCTATGGTGTGTTGTAGGCCTGACCTTACATATGTTGTTAGCAGATCCATGCTAGTCCGGGTAGAGCACATGTGAGAGCTCTAAAAGGGATCTTCAAATATTTTGTTGGCACAGTCAGTATTGGTATATGCTATGGGTATAGTGGCATGAACGATGGCACTATACTGACCATGGAGGCTCAGGATCGGATAGCCGGTTTTGTTGATGCTGACTATGAAGATGATTTGGATACCAGAAGGTCAATGATAGGGTATATCTTTATGTTGAATGATGATCTAATATCATGGAGGTCAAGTCTGCAGCCAGTGACGGCTTTGTCTACTACAGAGTCATAGTATATTGGTATTTCAGAGGCTGCAAAGGAGGCTATATGGCTGAAAGGTCTTGCATTGGAGATAGGGATAGCATAGGGGGTGATCAGGGTATTTTTTAATAGTCAGAGTGCTTTATGATTGGTTCAGAACCCGGTCTATCATGCTTGGACCAAACATATTGACATTAGATACCATAGGATCAAGAAGCTTGTGGAGGATGGTGAGTTGGAGCTCGTGAAAGTGTTTACCAAAGATAACATAGCTGATGCACTCACTAAGGTACTACCTCAAGATAGCTTCTTCTGATATGGAGCATTGATGGGATTGATGGATCAGGTGGAGCTTACTGTAACTTTGATGCACCAAGTTAGAGATTGTAAGCTCAGGTGTGGCATATCCAAAGTTCAAGAGAGTCACACAGGTTTGAGAGCTTAGGCTACCTAAGTTCTCAGGTTTCTAAGTCATTTAGATCGGCTTGTGACCCAAGAATAAAAAGCATGTGAGTCATGGGTATACATGGGCTCGAATTTGAGTGCTTTCTTGCATGGCTTAGAAGAAAGTTTTTTGAGAGAATGTTTAATAACTTAATTGTAGGTTATAGGACTTGGTCCATGGGGATTGGGCTCAGGTTTTTTGGATAGGTTTTCATATTTTAGAGAGTTTGTTGGGGAGTTGGTTACGGGCAGGTGCGAAGAAGTTTTATCATAGAAGATGGATGATTATTTAAGGCTCTCTCTGGATGTAATTGGATGGATGAAAGATCAAGAAATAAAGGCATTCTTTTTTTCTTCTATATCCATCTATTCTTCTTCTTCTTCATCTTTTCTCGTGCACCTGATTTCGGCGGAAGCTGCGCAACAAGAGTGGGATTGGTTAGTTCTTCTATGGAGTCTTAGAAGCTAACAAGCCCATGGCTCATCAAGCTTGTTTGTTGGTCATTTGTCATCTAGTCGCGATGGTTTAGGGGCATATATAGTTAGGTGCTCCTATTCGAATTTTCATAAATTATTCTAATCTATTGATGTTAGAATTTGATTTTTCATGCGTCAAATGAGATGATATGTTGATTTGTTTGAATAATATGCATCTATGCTATCAACTCGGATTTTTATGCTTAAAGAAAAGAACATTAGAGTGTATTAGAGTCTCCTTCAGAGAAAACTTTTTTGACATTTAAGTCAGTTGAGACAAAAAAAAGAAGAAGGGAGTATCTGAGCACCTCTGCACAAGGGCTTTGAACTTCAAGGATTGGATCCAAATATTTTTATCCAAGTGTTATAAGATTGTTTTTATAGACATTGGGAGGAGTATTCGAGTCATGCCCTATCACATTTGGAGTAGGGGAGATTTTCTTCGAGTTGATTAGTCAATCTACAAGGGGACTGACTCAGTGTAATAGATAAGAGTGAAGTCCATGATAATGGGTGAGATGTTTGGAGTGAGGAAAAGGTTTGATCAATCTAGGAAGGTTGGACACATCAGACTTTGCTGCCCGGTGAATATTATGGTGGATCCACGGCTCTTTAGCCACATTTCTTTTGTATCGTGGTAGTAGGTTAGAATGAATTATCCCAAGTCACATTTATTTATTCCTACACTTATTCTTTTAATCATATGTCAAAATATAATTTATTATTAATTATTCCTTCTAGAATAATGAGATAATATTTCAAAAGTCCGCCCTCGCTCGAACATCCCCGCGTTTATCTTAGTTTGTCCGGCGGCACCGTACGTCCCTGTATGTGTTACACGAGTTGACCAAGCGCGCTGCGAGAGCATCAGGAACCTTCGCGCCGGTCACATGTCTCCGTCGAGTTCACCAATCACCACCAATTCCAACTCACATGGTTTTAGATGTTGTCCTTCTAAGCACACCAACCTAACGTACTGTGACTATTGTCACTAGGTCGGTTTGTTTTTGTTTTTGTTTTTTTTTGGGCTTTGATAGGTGCTCACTTCTCTCTTTCCTTCTTTATAAATAGCTCCTTTATTCCCCACCTCCACTTGCAGCACACAACACAGCTCTACCATCATTCCTCTCCTTTGTTCCATAGACCATTTGGAAGCTCAGAAATCTCGGCTTCCACTGGCTTCTCTTAATAGCTAAACCCTTTACGTGCTCTCTAGCCCAGCTCCCTACGCCAACCGAAATGGGCAGCTTGCAACTATTTGACAACTTCCAGCTTTTAAACCCTGATGTCCTCGCCTATGAGTCTCGTGTCGTGGCCGACTTCATAGCCAACTACTATCGGGGCATCGAGCAATTACCGGTTCAAAGCCAAGGGAAATCTGGATATAATTATCAAATAAAAATATTATGATACAACTTGTTGCGTCTTGTAAATTTTTTAAAAAATTAAATTATATTAAATAGCGACGCATTAGCGATGCAATAAACCAAAAAATTAAAAAAATTATTTTTTATTTAGCGACGCATTAATTATGTCGCAATTATTTTAAATAAAATTAATTTTTATAAAATATAATTATGAAATAAAAATATTGCGACGCAACTCAGTGCGTCGCAATGTTTTTTAAAAAATTAATTATGTTAAATAGCGACGCAATAGCGACACAATAAAACAGTAAATTAATAAAAATAATTTTTTATTTAGTGACGCAAGTATTGCATCACAATGTTTTTTTAAAAATAAATTTTATAAAAATATTAAAAAGAATTATGAAATAAAAATATTACGACGCACTTCAGTGTGTCACAATATTTTTAAAAAAATGTATTATGTTAAATAGCCATGCATTAGCGACGTAATAAATTAGAAAATTTAAAAAATTAATTTTTAATTTAGCAATGCAAATAATGGGTCGCAGAGTTTTTTTAAAAAAATAAATTTTATAAAATATAATTAAAAGATAAAAAACCTAAAAATAAAATATTGTGACGCAACAAAATGCATCGTAATTATTTAAAAAAATTAATTTTGGTACATGCGTCGGATCGATCATCGCTGACCGGGATCGATCATGGCTTCGATCGATCGCAACCGTCGGATTGTCGCCGATCGGATCGATCTCGACGGTCCGAGATCGGTCATCGCCGACCAGGATCGATCATGGCTTTGATCGATCGCAACCGTCGGGTCATCGCCGATCGGATCGATCGCAACGGTCCGAGATCGATCGTCATCGATCGGGATCGATCATGGCTTCGATCGATCGCAACCATCAGATCGTCACCGATTGGATCAATCGCAACGGTCTGAGATCGGTCGTCGCCGATAGGGATCGATCATGGCTTCGATCGATCGCAACCGTCGGGTCGTCGCCGATTGGATCGATCGCGATGGTCCGAGATCGATCGTCGCTGACCGAGATCGATCATGGCTTCGATCGATCACAACTGTTGGATCGTCGCCGATCAGATCAATCGCGACTGTCCAAGATCGGTCGTTGCCGACCGAGATCGATCATGGCTTTGATCGATTGCAACCGTCGGATCGTCGCCGATCAGATCGATCGCAATGGTCCGAGATCGGTTGTCACCGACCGGGATCGATCATGGCTTCGATTGATCGCAACCGTCGGGTCATCGCCGATCGGATCGATCATGATGGTCCGAGATCGGTCATCACCGATCGAGATCGATCATGGCTTCGATCAATCGCAACCGTCGGATCGTCGCCGATTAGGATCGATCATGGCTTGGATCGATCGCAACCGTTGGATCGTCGCCGATCAGATCGATCGCAATGGTCGGAGATCGGTCGTCGCCGACCGAGATCGATCGTGGTTTTGATCGATCACAACCATCGGATCATCGCCGATCGGATCGATCGCAATGGTCCGAGATCGGTCATCGCCGACTGGGATCGATCATGGCTTCGATCGATTGCAACCGTCGGGTCGTCGCTGATCGGATCGATCATGATGGTCCAAGATCGGTCATCGCCGACCGGGATCGATCATGGCTTCGATCGATCGCAACCGTCGGATCGTCGTCGATCGGATCGATAGTGACGGTCTGAGATCGGTCATCGCTGACCGAGATCGACCATGGCTTCGATCGATCGCAACGGTCAGATCGTCGCCGATCGGATCGATCGCGACGGTCCGAGATCGATCGTCGCCGACCGAGATCGATCATGGCTTCGATCGATCGCAACCGTCGGGTCATCACCGATCGGATCGATCGCGATGGTCCGAGATCGGTCATCGCCAACCGAGATCGATCATGGCTTCGATCGATCGCAACCGTCGAATCGTCGCTGATCGGATCGATCGCGATGGTCCGAGATCGATCGTCGCCGACCGAGATCGATCATGGCTTCGATCGATCGCAACCGTCGGATCGTCGCCGATCGGATCGATCGCGATGGTCCGAGATCGATCGTCGCCGACCGAGATCGATCATGGCTTCGATTGATCGCAACCGTCGGGTCATCGCCGATCGGATCAATCGTGACTGTCCGAGATCGGTCATCGCCGACCGGGATCGATCATGGCTTCGATCGATCGCAACCGTCGGGTTGTCACCGATCGGATCGATCGCAACGGTCCGAGATTGATCGTCATCGACCGGGACCGATCATGGCTTCGATTGATAGCAACCGTCGGATCGTCGTCGATAGGATCGATCGCAATGGTCCAAGATCGATCGTCGCCGACCGAGATCGATCATGGCTTCGATCAATCGCAACCGTCGGCTCGTTGCCGATCGGATCGATCGCGAAGGTTCGAGATCGGTCGTTGCCGACCGGGATCGATCATGGCTTCGATCAATCGCAACCGTCGGGTCGTCGCCGATCGGATCGATCGCGACAGTCCGAGATTGGTCGTCGCCGACCGAGATCGATCATGGCTTCGATTGATCGCAACTGTCGGATCATCGCTGATCGGATCGATTGCGATGGTCCGAGATCGGTCATCACCGACCGGGATCAATCATGGCTTCGATCGATTGCAACCGTCGGGTCGTCGCCGATCGGATCGATCGCGACGGTCCGAGATCGGTTGTCGCCGACCAGGATCGATCATGGCTTCGATCGATTGCAACCGTCGGGTCGTCACCGATCGGATCGATCGCAATGATCCGAGATCAATCGTCATCGACCGGGATCGATCATGGCTTCGATCGAATGCAACTGTCGGATCATCGCCGATCGGATCGAACGCAACGGTCCGAGATCGGTCGTCGCCTGCCAGGATCGATCATGGCTTTGATCGATCACAACCGTCGGGTCGTCGCCGATCGGATCGATCGCGACGGTCCAAGATCGGTCGTCGCCAACTGGGATCGATCATGGCTTCAATCGATCGCAACCATCGGATCGTCACCGATCGGATCGATCACAACGGTCCGGGATCGGTCATCGCCGACCGAGATCGATCATGGCTTCGATCGATCGCAACCATCAGATCGTCGCCGATCGGATTGATCGCGACGGTCCAAGATCAGTCGTCGCCGATCGGGATCGATCATGGCTTCAATCGATCGCAACTGTCGGATCGTCGCCGATCAGATCGATCGCGACGGTCCGAGAGCAGTCGTCACCGACCGGGTTTGACCATGGCTTCGATCGATCGCAACTGTCGGGTCGTCGCCGATCGGATCGATCACAACGGTCCGAGATCGGTCGTCGCCGACCAGGATCGATCATGGCTTCGATTGATCGCAACCGTCGGGTTGTCGCCGATCGGATCGATCGCGACGGTCCGAGATAGGTCATCACCAACCGGGATCGATCATGGCTTCGATCGATCGCAACCGTCGCGTTGTCGCCGATCGGATCGATCGCGACGGTCCGAGATCGGTCGTCGCCGACCGGGATCGATCATGGCTTTGATCGATCGCAACCTTCAAGTCGTCAACGATCGGATCGATCGCGACGGTCCGAGATCGATCATCGCCGACCGAGATCGATCATGGCTTCGATCGATCGTAACCATCGGATCGATCGCGACGGTCCGAGATCGGTCTCGCCGATCGAGATCGATCATGGCTTCGATCGATCGCAACCATCGGATCGTCATCGATCAGATCGATCACGGTGGTCCGAGATCGGTCGTCGCCGACCGGGATCGATCATGGCTTCGATTGATTGCAACAGTCGGACCGTGGTTGCAACGCAAATCAGAAAAAATAATTTTTATCAAATATAATTATAAAATAAAAATATTGCGATGCAAATTCGTGCGTCGCAAATTTTTAAAAAAAATTAAATTATATTAAATAGTGACGCATTAGTGATGCAATAATCCAGAAAATTAAAAAAAATAATTTATAATTTTGCGACGCATTTATTGCGTCGCAATATTTTTTTAAAAAATAAATGTTATAAAAAAATTTAAAATAAAACATTGCGATGCAACCATATGCGTCGCAATTATTTTCAAAAAGAAATAATTTTTATCAAATATAATTATCAAATAAAAATATTGCGACGTAACTCGTTGCGTCGCAAATTTTTAAAAAAAATTAAATTACGTTAAATAGCGATGCATTAGTGACGCAATAAACCAAAAAATTAAAAAAAATAAATTTTAATTTTGTGACGCATCTGTTGTATTGCAATATTTTTTTAAAAAATAAATGTTATAAAAAAATTTAAAAATAAAACATTGCGATGCAACCATATGCATTGCAATTATTTTAGAAAAAATAATTTTTATCAAATATAATTATCAAATAAAAATATTGCGATGTAGATCAGTGTGTCACAAATTTTTAAAAAATTAAATTCCATTAAATAGCGACGCATTAGCGATGCAATAAACCAAAAAATTAAAAAAAAATAATTTATAATTTTGCGATGCATTTATTGCATCGCAATATTTTTTTAAAAAATAAATGTTATAAAAAAATTAAAAATAAAACATTGCGACGCAACGATATGCGTCGCAACCATATGCGTTGCAATTATTTTCAAAAAAAATAATTTTTATTAAATATAATTATGAAATAAAAATATTGTGACGCATTAGCGATGCATTTACCAGAAAATAAAAAAAAATTTCTCGATGGTCATTGCCGCCAAATTAACGACTTATTAGTGACGCAAATAATTGCATCGCTAATTTTTTCAGAAAATAATAAAAAAAGCCAATTAGCGACGGGTTAGCGACGCATAATTGCGTCGCTAATCCAAAATAAATTATAAAAAAAATAGCGAGGGATTAGCGACGCAAAATTGCGTCGCTAATCCCTAATATATAATCTTAGTCGCGCCCAGCCCCCTCGGTCTCTTCATCTTTTTCTTCTAACCCTACTCCGCCGCCGTCCCCTCCTCCGGCTCCCCCCGCCCTCTCCCCCAGCACTAGGAACCACCAGCGGCAGCCCCCCCCCGGCGGCATCCCCTCTCTACCGAGGTAAGCCCCCCCTCCCCTACTCCCCTCCCCCACCCCCCCTTAGCGGCGTCCCCTCTCTACCGAGGTAAGCCCCCCCTCCCCCACTCCCCTCCCCCAGCCCCCCGTCCTCCCGTTTGCCTTAGGCCACGGCCACGGCGGCGCCGTGGCCGTCGTCTCAGGCCACGACCGTGGCTGGCGGTGGCCTGGCCATGGTGGCCAGGCCACCGTTTAAAAAAAAATGGTTGGGGTGGATTTTTCCCCCACCCCTGAGGCACCGGCCACGGCGGCGGCCGTGGCCGGAGACGACGGCCACGGCTGCTGCCGTGGCTGGCGGTGGCCTGGCCATGGTGGCCAGGCCACCGTTTTAAAAAAAAATTGAAAATGGGGTGGGGTTTTTCCCCCACCCCTGAGGCGTCGGCCACGACTGCGGCCATGGCCGTCGTCTCAGGCCATGGTCGCGGTCGCCATTAAAAAAAAAAAAGAAAATGGGGTTGGGTTTTTCCCCCACCCCTGAGGCGCCGGCCACGGCGGCGGCCGTGGCCGGCGGTGGCCTGGCCACGGTGGCCAGGCCACCGTTTAAAAAAAAATTGAAAATGGGGTGGGGTTTTTCCCCCACCCCTGAGGCGTCGGCCACGGCTGCGGCCGTGGCCCGCGGTGGCCTGGCCACGGTGGCTAGGCCATCATTTTTTTTAAAAAAAAATTGAAAATGGGGTGGGGTTTTTCCCCCACCCCTGAGGCTCGGCCATGGCCACGGTGGCCAGGCCACCGTTAAAAAAAAAAAACAGTAGGGGTGGGGCTTTTCCCCACCCCTTGGTCTCCGGCCACGGTGGCGACCGTGGCAATCGTCTCAGGCCGCGGCCGTGGCCGGAGACGACGGCCACGGCCACCGCCGTGGCTTTGCCACTGGCCACCGTTTATTAAAAAAAAAAAAACAGTAGGGGTGGGGTTTTTGCTCACCCCCGTTTACCAAATACAAGAATGAAGTTTAAGTTTAATCACAGTCAAGATTTTATGCATTAGGTTAGGCCTAGATTAGATTGGCAGCTGGTAGCCTAATAATGACTATTATTAGGAGTTGTGCCTTTCATTTTCATGACTGTTTCTCACATGTGGCTTTAGAGAATTGGCATGATACATCATGTTGGTTCAATAAGCTGCCAAGCCTATTTTATTTCTTTATAGCTGTTTATGCAATAATATTTGTGCATTTGTAGTTATTTACAATTGTTATGTCTTGATTAATATTTTTAGTATGATTGGCCGAGGTAGATCTACCGACGCCGGACGGAGTGAGCAGGGACGTAGCCCTGCCGCATCAGATCACATGAGCTTTGGAGATGGAGAGTTTCGATCTTCACACATCGCACAGCCTCCGATCTCTCCAACAGTCGGCGGTGATCCTGCATTGGTGTTATCATCCAGCCGATCGGCACAGACCTCCGAGAGTTCTTTCACCGTCGGCCACACCGTACTTCGACTGGATGCTCATGGGCTGTAAGTATATACTAATTAAAAATATATATTTATGTTTTAAAGTTAATTACTTATAAACATGCATTTTTTTAACATATTTATTGAGCAGCATTATGTATCGAGCCACATCAGCTCCATATTTCAGAGGCGTGCGAATCCCAGTAGCTACGATTGGCGCCATGTATCTGCAGTCACGAGGGAGTTTAATTTTTCAGAGTTTCAGGTAAACTTATTAAATATAATTTATCACTGATATAAAATTTCTTAATCTTAATAAATTCTGAAACTAACTATTTATTTTAATGCAGAAAAAGTTTACGTGGGATCCTGCCAGCCATGATGCCATTAGGGCAGCATGGGAAGCTCTTATGGGACACCGATACTCCGATATGCTTCATTGTTGGAGGTCATTGGGTCACCGTCCTGCACATGTGCCAGAGGGTATTTGGCACGAGTGGCAGCATGTCTAGCAGTCTGATGGCTGGCGCAAGAGGTCCGCATCAGCCAGCACGAACCATCGATCCGAGAGGGGCGGTCCTGGCATGGGTCTCTCCTGCCACACTTCGGACTCCATTTCGATTCAGGAGCACAGACGCCGTATGGTAAGAAAACATAAATAATTTAATTACTAATTTAGTTATTTACAAATACTTACATTAATATTAATTTTTCTATTATTATAGTCTGAGCAGGACGGCGGAGATCCTGGTGAGTTTCGTCTATTCACGGTGACACCCACCAGGAGGGACGGTTCCTGGGTTGATACATGATCACGGGAGGTTGCGGTAAGAAATTAGCTTTATATTGTTTCTGTTTAATTTCTAAAATTTTATTTAGAGAAATTTTTGATTCATTTATTATTGATTTTATAATTCAAAGACACGAGTCGAGGAGCTTCACTCCCAGGCATCGCAGGTCGACTCCACTGATGGGGGGACGCCCGTCGAACTCTCAGCAGAGGAGAGTCGACGCGTGTTTTTGGAGGCTGTTGGTGCCAAGCCGCGAGACCGCAGGGTCTATGGTCTAAGCATTAGAGCTTCTGCATATTTTCTCCATCAGGCCTCTAGCTCACGATATTCTGGCGATATTCCTGCCGAGCGTTTAGACGATATTCGGAGATCTATTACGGAGGAGGTTCGTCAGGAGGTTCGACAGGACGTTCAGCAGGAGGTTCGGCAGGAGGTTCAGCAGGAGTTCAGCAGCGTATGGGAGGCCTTCATCCAGAGCTTGCAGACGTGCGAGAGCAGATGCGTCAGTTGCAGGATATGGTTAGTCGCATGTCGCAGGGTTTCCAACCTCCACGTGATCGTGCAGATTCTTGATGTATTTTTTTCTTTACTTTTTTTTTATTTTGTACATGAAAACTTCAAAATTTTAATATATTAATTATTTTTAGAAATTAAATGATGAATGTTTGGATCAATATGAGTGATGAATGTTTCGATCAATATTTAAATGTAATGAAATTGTATTAACCGTTTTAATTTTTAATATTTTATTTTTTAAAAAAATTTAATTAGCGATGCATTAGCAATTGAAATTGCATCGCTAATATTTCTAAAATATTATTATTAAATATTACAACGCAATGATCTGGCGTCGCAATATTTTAAAAAAATTTAATTAGCGACACATTAGCGACTCAAATTGTGTCGCTAATATATCTAAAATATTATTATTAAATATTACGCAACTAAATACGTCGCAATATTGTGACACAAATGAATGCATTGCAATATTTAATAATAATATTTTATAAATATTAGCGATGCAATTTCAGTCGCTAATGCATCGCTAATTAAATTTTTTTAAAAATAAATTAATTAATTAGCGACTCAATTGCGACGAGATTTTCCATAGCAAATATTTTAAAAAAATTAATTTTAAAATTAGCAACGCATTTAGGATGAGTCGCAATATTGCGACGCATTTAGTGGCATCGCAATATATTGCAACGCATTTGGTGCGTCGCAGAGAGTCGCTGTTAAGCGACGCAATTGCGACAAATTGAGATTGCGACGATCATCTTAGCGACACTGTCATTGCGTCGCTAATGCGTCGCAATAGCATGTTTAGCTACGCATTAGCGATGCATTTGGGCATCGCTATATTTTAATTCTCTTGTTTCCTCAATGACTCATCCTTTGTTTGCTTGAGGGTCATCAACAACATTAAGGTTTTTCTATGCTTTTAGCTGCTGATAAAATACCCCATAAAAAGTTGTCTAAGCTGTCAAAAGGAGTTAATAAAGCATGGTTTCAAGCTGGAATAGCAAGTTCGAGCTGTTTTTTTCAATATAGCAGGAAATACATAGCATATGATAGCATCCAAATCTCTATGCAGCAGCATTAGTGCTTTAAAGCTTTCCAGATGGTCAATTGGATCAGTCGTATGGTTCAAATTGAGGCATCTTAAACTTAGGAGGCAGCAGCTCGACCAAAATTTCTTTGTTAAATGGAAGCTTGGTAGGAAGATTAAAGTCTTTTAATGTCCTGCCCCTTAAGATCGAGTATGCTGCATCATGGGCTTGATCTTCTGATTCAATTTTTCAAATTAATGCTCTATGGTTTTTGACTTGTTGATGTATTTTATGGATTTCTTACTTATTTGGGGTTGAAAGACAATCCCGAGGCTCCTTGTAAAGTTGGCTAGACATACTGGCTCGTTGGGGAGGATGATCTTTAGAATCTTCTTAAGGTTGGTTAGAGCAGATGATGCAACAAGGTCCTTGCTCTGCCTCTCCTGAACCAAGTTGTTAAGTGGCTAGGTTTTGGATCATTGTTATTATCTGATCTACACACTAATCCATTTGTTGGGACATTGCATCGAGCTATTACTGGACCTCATTCATATGCATAGGCGATATCATGATTGAGGTGAGCTATGGAGTTAGAGTTGTAAGCTCAGGTGTGGCACATCCAAAGTTTAGGAGAGTCACACAGGTTTGAGAGCTTAGGTTATCTAAGTTCTCATATTAATCTACAAGAGAAAAAAAATATTGGCGACGATCGATCGATCGAAGCCATGATCGATCTCGGTCGGCGACGATCCGACGGTTGCGATCGATCGAAGCCATGATCGATCCCGATCGGCAACAACCAATCTCAGACCATTGCGATCGATCTGATTGGCGACGATCCGACGGTTGCGATCGATCAAAGCCATGATCGATCCTGGTCGGCAACGATCGATCTCGGACCATCGCGATCGATCCGATCGGTGACGATCCAACGATTGTGATCGATCGAAGCCATGATCGATCTCGGTCGGCGACGACCGATCTCGGACCGTCGTGATCGATCCGATCGGTGTCGACCCGACGGTTGTGATCGATCGAAGCCATGATCGATCTCGGTCGGCGACGACCGATCTCTGACCGTTGTGATCTATCCGATCAGCGATGATCTGACTGTTGCGATCGATCGAAGCCAGTAGACCAAGATAGTTTCACGGGCACAGTGCCGCGGCCCTTCCGCTTCGCTTCTAGATGGTGCTTGGCTGCTCGTAGTCCCGTTTGGGAAACTTTAAAAGGGTGGGGGGGAGCGTGAGTCGCGAAGAGAGCAAGGGGAGAGACGTCGAGAGCTCGCCGTGGAGGAGGGCTTCTTTTCCTCGTTCCCCAAAAGCCTAATACTAGGGTTTCTCGAGAAACCGATCCCTCTACCTCCATCTCATCCACGTAAGGGGGCTACGGCGAGCTTTTTGTTGACCCAATTATTGATTTTGATGATTAATAAAGGAATTGAGTATATTTATTTGATTACTAATGGATTTGATAAGTGTTTTAGGGCTTAAAAATATTTAATCGATTTAATGGTATTAAGAAATGAGTTTTGAATCAATTGCAAATCATTAGTATCAAAGCTTCAGAACCTGGAGTCGACACCTAGAATTCCTAGAGCCGACCCCATGGTTAGTCAAATATTCTTCTGATTTTTGATACGGTCCGGAGCCGACACCTAGAGTTTCAGAGCCGACACCCAGAGTTTCGGAGTCGACACTTATAGTGTCTGGAGCCGACTCCGATGCGGGGACAGAACGCTTGTTTTCTGAGGATCATGGAGCCGACACACACAGTATTCTGGAGCCGACACCTGACGATGGTGAGCCGACACCTAACTTTTTATGTGCCGACTCCTCGACGAACTCAGAACTTTCTATTTTTGGATAAACAACTTGGAGCCGACACATGAAAAGTTGGAGCCGACTCCAACCTGTATGAGACGAAAATTTAAAATGCCAGATTAGCTCTAACGGTAATATTTCCTTTTTACCTAACTTCTTACGGATATATTGTGTTTCCAGGTATACTCCAACGGCTAGTTTCTCCCCAAAAATGGATTAAAGAAAATATATTAAAAGGGAGAACGCCCGTTTGAAAAATAACAATGAAAATAGAAAAGAGGAAAAAACGAGAGAATATTCAAATCAAAAATTTGAGAAGTCTTGAGCCTGAAATCCAAGAGAGAAGTATTCAAATTCAAATCCTTCCACTTCACAAAGCTCAAAGAAGAATCCAAGGCGTTCAAATTTGAAAAATCGAAGGATTCACAAAAAGGAGAAGAAACTATGTTTTGAAGATTTTTCATCTTCTCATCTGCAACATTTGCAACGAATCAAAGCTGAGGCCTGATTCAACATCTCCAAAGAGAAGAGAAAAAGAAGAAAAGAAGAAAAGCTCAAATCCAATCCACTTCAAACAGGCTTTTCTAAACCTTGTTCATTTATTTGAATATTTGCTCATTTAAGGAGCTGTCTTGTATCTTAAACATTATTCTTTCTTGTTTTTGCTGGTTCAATCAGGGGGATTGAACTAGTGGAGGTTGTATACCTCGGGTCAAGCTAGTTTAGCTTGAGTTTAGGGTTTTGTGCTGATGACCCCGGAAAACCGACTGGGTTTGTTGTGATCCCGGGTAAAACAATAAGTTATGAGTTGTGATCTTGGAAAACAACTCGACTGTAATCAAGTCGATTATAGTGTGGACCCAAGTGAATCTTGGGAGTGGACGTAGGTGTTGGATACACCGAACCACTATAAAATCTTTGTGTTTGCCGTGCTTCTATTATCTCTATTTCTATCTCCTTGTTTGTGCCTTATATTTGCATTGCATTTAATTTCATTTATCTTAAAGCCAACAGTTTTTAAAAGGTTAAATTTTTTTAAAGGACCCAATTCATCCCTCCCTCTTGGGTTGCCATCTGGGCCAACAATTGGTATCAGAGCGAGTGCTCATTTGAATCTGATCACATGATTAAGAGCTAAAGATCCAAATGGCAGCTCAAGTTGGATCTTCATTTGCTGAAGGTCATTCTACAAATAGACCTCCCTTATTTAATGGTTCCAACTATTCATATTGGAAAGCAAGAATGAGGATATTCATTCAAGCTTCTGATTATGAATTGTGGAGTGTTATAATTAATGGACCTAGCACACCCACACACATTATTGATGGCTCTATTGTTCCTAAGCCCGAAAGGGATTGGAATGATAATGATAGGAAAATGGCTCAGCTCAATGCTAAGGCCATGAATGTCTTGTATTGTTCATTAGATGCAAACGAATTTAATCGCATTTCTACATGTAATTCTGCAAAAGAATATGGGATAGATTAGAGGTTACCCATGAGGGTACTAATCAAGTAAAGGAATCTAAAATAAATATTCTTGTTCATAATATGAATTGTTTAGCATGGAGCAAACTGAAACTATAGCATGCATATATACTAGATTCACCGATATTGTAAATGGATTGAAAAGTCTAGGCAAGACCTATACTAATTCTGAACTTGTTCGCAAAATTCTTAGGTCACTACCAAGGACTTGGAAAGCAAAAGTGACAGCAATCCAAGAAGCCAAGGACCTCAACACCTTACCCTTGGAGGAGCTACTTGGATCTCTATGACCCATGAATTAACTATGAAGCAGCACATAGAAGAAGATGTGAAGAAGAAAAAGACTATAGCTCTTAAGGCTGCAGAAAGTGAGGAGAGCTGCAGTGATAATGATGATGATGATGATGAGACAGCTCTTCTAGCAAGAAAATTCAAAAAATTATTGAGAAGAAAGAGACCCTTCCACAAGAAGAAATCTGGAATTAAGATGGAAGGAGAAAAAGAAAAGGAAAAGGACAAGGACAAAGAGAAAGACCCATTGATTTGCTATGAGTGTAAGAAACCGGGGCACTTTAGATACGATTGTCCACAATTGAAGAAGACTTACAAGAGGAAGAAGAAAGCCTATGTTGCAACTTGGAGTGACAGCGATGAATCTTTTTCAGAGGAAGAACAAAAAGAAGTTGCAAATATTTGGTTTATGGCAAACAACGACAGCGAGGTAAGTTCCGAAAACCCTAGTGATGAGTTTGCGTTTGATGAATTATTTGAAGCTTTCAATGAATTAATAGATGATTTTAAAGTTTTGAAAAAAAAATACAAATCTTTGAAAAATGATAACTCAATTCTTATTAAAGAAAATATGATCTTACTAATGAAATTAAAATGCTGAAATCTGAAAAAGAAAATATGACAAAAGAAAGAGAATTTTTTCAAATGAAAATGACAAGCTAAAGAAGGAAGTTGATAAATATAAGAATATTGTTGATAAATTTACTTATAGTTCTGAAAAACTTAATTATTGTTAAGCAATCAAAGAGCTATATATGATAAAGCTGGTTTAGGATATAGACCTAACTTGAAACAAAAATTTGTCAAAAACTTTTTAAGAAAAGAACAAAATAGAGATAATGTTACATGTCATTATTGTAACAAGAAAGGCCATAAATCCTATGAATGTGATGCAAGAAACAGTAAAAAAAAAAAAAAAAATAAAGGCAAAAAAATATGGGTTCCCAAAGGAACGATCTTTTATGCTACTAACCATGAAGGACCCAAGAAGGCTTGGGTACCTAAATATAAGACTTAATTATTTTTGCAGGAGTGTCTTGCGGCCAAAAATTCAAAGCGAAAATGGTATCTCGATAGCGGCTGCTCAAGATACATGACGGATGACAAGGATCAATTCATCACTCTTGAGAGCAAAAGAGGAGGAGTTGTTATGTTTGGTGACAATGGCAAAGGCCAAATCATGGGGTTTGGTAAAATTCAAATAACTCCCTCCATATATATTGAAAATGTTTTATATGTCAATGGTTTGAAACATAATCTTATAAGTATCAGCCAATTATGTGATAAAGGTTTTAAAGTATCATTTGAAGCATCAATCTTCACTGTTTCTAATCCCATTGATAATAGCATTATTTTTATTGGAAATAGAAATGGCAATGTATACTTGATTGATTTAGACAATTTGTCTACTAGTAATCATTGCTTAGTTGCTAATAATGCTAATATGAATGAGATTGGTTGGTTATGGCATCGTAGATTAGGTCATGCAAGCACACACCTAATTTCAAAATTAATAAGAATGGATTTAGTAAAAGGGCTTCCACAACTAGACTTTGAAAATAACAAAATTTGTGATGCATGTCAATTTGGAAAACAAACTAGAAATTCTTTTAAAACCAAAAATATTGTTTCCACTTCTAGGCCACTTGAACTACTTCACATGGATCTTTTTGGACCTACTAGAACCACAAGTCTAGGAGGAAAGAAATATGGTCTTGTGATTGTAGATGATTATTCTAGATACACTTGGGTATGTTTTTAGCTCATAAGGATGAGACCTTTCCATTATTTTTGAAATTCTTCAAGAAGGTCACAAATGAGAAAAACAACACCATAGTGTCTCTAAGAAGTGATCATGGCACTGAATTTGAAAATCATTTATTTGAAAACTTTTGCATAGAAAATGGCATTCATCATAATTTTTCAGCACCTAGAACACCACAACAAAATGGAGTAGTTGAAAGAAAAAATAGAACTTTAGAAGACATGGCCCGTACCATGCTATGTGAAAGCAACTTACCAAAATACTTTTGGGCGGAAGCTATAAACACGGCATGTTACATTCTTAATAGAGCTTTAATTAGGCCAATCATTAAGAAAACTCCTTATGAACTATGGAATAATAGAAAACCAAACATAAGTTACTTTCATGCATTTGGTTGTAAATGTTTCATTCATAATAATGGTAAAGATAATCTAGGAAAATTTGATGCAAAATCTGACGAAGGCATTTTCTTAGGATATTCAACATCTAGTAAAGCCTATAGAGTGTTTAACAAGAGAAACTTAATTGTAGAAGAATCTATTCATATAATTTTTGATGAATCTTTAGCATCGAGTTCTGAAAAATTGATGATGAGAAAGATACAAACATTCTAGAAAGAGACATTGAAAAATTAAATATAGATGTATCTTCGGATCATGAACAAGAAGCTAAAGATAATGATTCTCCTAGTGTTGATGTTGTTGATGCAAATCATAATGATGTAGATCTTCCTAGAGACTTGGAGATATGCCTATGGTCATCCAAAAGAATTAATTATAGGTGATCCATCTCAAGGAGTAAGAACTAGATCATCAATGAGAAACATCAATAATCATCTTGCATTTGTATCTCAAATTGAACCTAAAACTATTGAAGAGGCAGAAAAAGATAATAATTGGATGTTAGCTATGCAAGAAGAATTAAATCAATTTACTAGAAATAATGTTTGGACTCTTGTAGATAGACCTAAAGATCATTCTGTTATAGGATCAAAATGGGTATTTAGAAATAAATTAGATAAAAATGGCATAGTAATTAGAAACAAAGCTAGATTAGTTGCAAAAGGATATAATCAAGAAGAAGGAATTGATTTTGATGAAACTTTTGCACCTGTAGCTAGACTAGAAGCAATTAGATTATTACTTGCATTTGCATGTCATATGCATATCAATTTATTTCAAATGGATGTTAAAAGTGCATTTTTAAATGGATTTATAAATGAGAAGTTTTTGTTGAACAACCTCCTGGTTTTGAAGATCATGAATTTCCAAATCATGTTTTTAAATTGCACAAAGCACTATATGGTTTAAAACAAGCACCTAGAGCTTGGTATGAAAGATTAAGTAAATTTTGATTGAAAATGATTTATAAGAGGAAATGTTGATAAAACACTATTTTTGAAAAGAAAAGACAAGGATTTATTAGTAGTACAAATATATGTTGATGATATTGTATTCGGTGCTACTAACAATTTGTTATGTCAAGAATTTGCTAAGTTAATGCAGGGTGAGTTTGAAATGAGCATGATGGGAGAACTCAACTTCTTCCTAGGACTTCAAATCAAGCAAAGCAAAGAGGAATTTTCATCAATCAAGCAAATACACAAAAGAACTTCTCAAGAAGTTTGGAATGGAGTCAATCAAACCACTTGGAACACCTATGAGCCCTTCATGCAAATTGGACAAAGATGAAGATGGTAAGAAAGTAGATCAAAAATATTACAGAGGTATGATCGGATCTCTTCTTTACTTAACAGCTAGTAGACCAGATATCATGTTTGCTGTTTGTCTATGCGCTAGATTTCAATCTGAACCTAAAGAATCTCACTTAATTGCTGTAAAAAGAATCTTAAGATATTTAAGTGGAACTAAAAATGTAGGTTTATGGTATTCTAGAGACTCAACATTAAACTTGATTGCATATTCTGATTCCGACTATGCTGGATGTAAATTAGATAGAAAAAGCACAAGTGGTGCATGTCAATTTTTAGGATGTAACTTAATCTCTTGGTTTAGCAAAAAGCAAAATTCGGTTGCATTATCACTGCTGAAGCAGAATATGTTGCAGCTGGAAGTTGCTGTGCTCAAATCCTTTGGATTAAGAGACAACTTGAAGATTATGGCATAACACTTGATAAAACTCCAATTAGATGTGATAACACAAGTGCAATAAATTAACTAAAAATCCAATTCAACATTCAAGAACAAAACACATTGAAATTAGATATCACTTTATAAGAGAACATGTAGCTAATAATGAAATTTGTCTTGATTATGTTAATACTGAAGAACAATTAGCTGATATATTTACAAAACCTTTGAGTGAAGAGAGATTTTGTTATCTTAGAGGTGAATTAGGGATATGTGACCCTTTGGATTGATTTTGAAACTCTAAGGAATGACTATCTAGATTTCTATTAATTTCTTGATATTCCTTTCATAATTTTAAGGACAAATTATCTAGTCATCTGAGCAATTTGATTCTTCATATCTCCAAAGATTTTATCAAAATTTTATCGAATTTATTTTGACAAGTTTCAGATTGTTTGAATCTCAATTATTTTTCTCTGAAACTGTCAGTGGAGTCGACACCTCAGAATGAGGAGTCGACACCTTGTCTGTGTCGCTCTCGGTCCCTGACCTTGGAGCCGACACCCGTATAAGTGGAGCCGACTCCAGTTCGAGCGCTGACTGTGTTAGCGATTTGGAGTCGACACTGGGAATCCCAAATCGATTTATTAGGGCAGAGTCGACACCTCGTCATTTCATTAACTTTTCAAATCCTCCACCAAATTCCTTCAAAACTCTCTCAAAGCCTCCCCATCTCTAATTCCACTCTATTCAAGCTTTCCTAAGGATCCAATGGCACCTAAGAGGAGAGGTTCGGTGATTGGAGTGCCTGTGTGACCGAAAACGCTCGTGAGGCGACCCGTCCGCGAGCCATCTCCAAGAGGATTCCTCCACCGCTTCGGACAATCCCAACACCACTTCACCTCAGGTAGATACCCTAGCAGGGAGGATAATAACAATGGGTAGGAAAGTTGACTTTGAGTTCTTTCAATCCGAGGGCTTCTCGATTGGGAATCAACTCAAGGAACTTGGCTGGGATAAAGTTTGTTCTCTTGATGTTCCTACATACCCAGCACTTGTCAAGAATTTTACTAATTTATCGAGAGGTGATGGTGGTTTAGTGAGCTCTGTCAGAGGTAAACGGATTCATCTTACTTTTCAAAAATTAGGAAACCTCCTTAGCATCCCCATTACTGGATTAGTTGCCGATATGCACAGTGAGAGATCAGCGGCTCTATCGAGGATGTTAGGGAGAGATGTTACAGAATTTGAGGAGATTAGGGCTAACCAACTGCCCTTGGAATTAAGATTGCTACAAACATTTGCAGCAGAATTTTGTTCCAAAACCGGATGTTTTGAGTATGTCTCTGAGCGGACATTGTTGTGATGGACAGTGTATTGACCGGTCAACCTATAAATTTAGCTGCTATGATGATATTTTATATGGCCGAGGCTGGAGGGAAAAGAAGATCGTCCTTACCCTACGGCATGGTTTTAACTATGGTATTCAGAAGCCAAGGGGTTGTGATTTTGGACAATGAACCTTCAAGAACTCAGACATACTGATTACTACAGTTGGCCACTTTGCATAGGATGGGATTTGTAAAGGTGAACGGGCAATGGGAAAGGAAAGGTAACTTGGATGAGAGAGCCCCTGAGCCTAGACTTTCTGCACCTTGTGAGGCTGGTCCATCTGTGAGGGTTCCCTCTCCGCAGCCAAGGAGTCCTGTTCCTGCCCCTGCACCTGCTCAATTCATGTTCAGCCATCTACTTCATCAGTTGGATTTTCAGACCTTCAATTGGAGCAACTCAAAGCTTGCTTGCTGCTCAGAAGGATGAACTGAAGACTGAGTTTGATAACAAATTTATGAATCTTAAAGAAACTCTTTATTCCCTAGATGATCGCATTGCCAAAATAGAATCTACTCTTAGCTCTTCTGCTGGATCTTTAAGTAGTGATTTGAAGAATATATTTGAAGAACTTAAAGACATCTGTGGAGATTCTGAGACCTATTCAAAGTGCAATGCAGAGCTTCAAGATAAAATCATGACTGCTTCTCTTTTGTTGATAGAAGGTTGAAAGAATTTGTAGCCACTCAAAGTGATGGAATGGGAAAGATTTTGGATCATTTGACAAGGATCATTAGAAACAATCTGTAATTTTCTTGTAATGAAGTCAAAGTTTTTTAATATTTTGATGTAATGAAAATTTAGTTTTGATGTAATGAATGTTTAGTTTTGATGTAATGAAGTTTAAGTTTTGATGTAATGAAAGTATAGTTTCTTTTTTTGCAATACTTGACTTTAGTGAAATGAAATTATCTTTTGATCTATCAATCTTATCTTTTGACTTAACTTTTCTTTATCTTTTTGTTGATTACAAAAAAGAGGCAGAAAGTTATGTCGTATATGCATTGATTAGTTATGATTTAATTGGCATTTATTTAATTGGTATCAAATATGTAAAGCAATAGGAAGAACAATTGATATGTAAAGCAATAGGGAGATACAATTGATAAATATGTAAAGCAATAGGGAGAAATCGTATATGCATTGATTAGTTATGCTTTAATTGGCATTTATTTAATTGGTATCAAATATGTAAAGCAATAGGAAGAACAATTGATAAATATGTAAAGCAATAGGGAGATACAATTGATAATTTGAACTTCACAGGGGGAGCTACCTTATTCAGGGGGAGCTTGCTTGTGAGGATCACTTCTTGAAAATTTTAATTTAAGAATACTATGCATATACTCAATATTTTTATAATCATCAAAAAGGGGGAGATTGTTGACCAATTATTGATTTTGATGATTAATAAAGGAATTGAGTATATTTATTTGATTACTAATGGATTTGGCAAGTGTTTCAGGGCTTAAAAATATTTGATCGATTTAAAGGTATTAAGAAATGAGTTTTGAATCAATTGCAAATCATAAGTTTCAAAGCTTCAGAACCTAGAGTCGATACCTAGAATTCCTGGAGCCGGCCCCATGGTCAGTCAAATATTCTTCTAATTTTTGATACGGTCCGGAGCCGACACCTAGAGTTTCGAAGCTGACACCCAGAGTTTCGGAGTCGACACTTACAGTGTCTGGAGCCGACTTCGAGTGGGGACAGAATGCTTATTTTCTGAGGATCTTGGAGCCGACACACACAGTATTCTGGAGCCGACACCTGACGATGGCGAGCCGACACCTAACTTTTTATGTGCCGACTCCTCGATGAACTCAGAACTTTCTATTTTTGGATAAACAACTTGGAGCCGACACCTGAAAAGTTAGAGCCGACTCCAACCTGTATGAGACGAAAATTTAAAATGCCAGATCAGCTCTAACGGTAATATTTCCTTTTTACCTAACTTCTTACGGATATATTGTGTTTCCAGGTATACTCCAACAGCTAGTTTCTCCCCAAAAATGGATTAAAGAAAATATATAAAAAGGAAGAACGCCCGTTTGAAAAATAACAACGAAAATAGAAAAAGAGGGAAAAACGAGAGAATATTAAAATCAAAAATCCGAGAAGTCTTGAGCCTGAAATGCAAGAGAGAAGTATTCAAATTCAAATCCTTTCACTTCACAAAGCTCAAAGAAGAATCCAAGGCGTTCAAATTTGAAAAATCGAAGGATTCACAAAAAGGGGAAGAAACTCTGTTTTGAAGATTTTTCAACTTCTCATCTGCAACATTTGCAACGAATCAAAGCTGAGGCCTGATTCAACATCTCTAAAGAGAAGAGGAAAAGAAGAAAAGAAAAAGCTCAAATCCAATCCACTTCAAACAGGCTTTTCTAAACCTTGTTCATTTATTTGAATATTTGCTCATTTAAGGAGCTGTCTTGTATCTTAAACATTATTCTTTCTTGTTTTTGCTGGTTCAATCAAGGGGATTGAACTAGTGGAGGTTGTATACCTCGGGTCAAGCTAGTTTAGCTTGAGTTTAGGGTTTTGTGCTGGTGAGCCCAAAAAATCGGCTGGGTTTGTTGTGATTCCGGGTAAAATAACAAGTTGTGAGTTGTGATCTTGGAAAATAACTCGACTGTAATCAAGTCGATTATAGTGTGGACCCAAGTGAATCTTGGGAGTGGACGTAGGTGTTGGATACACCGAACCACTATAAAATCTTTGTGTTTGCTATGCTTCTATTATCTCTATTTCTATCTCCTTGTTTGTGCCTTATATTTGCATTGCATTTAATTTCATTTATCTTAAAGCCAACAATTTTTAAAAGGTTAAAATTTTTTTAAAGGACCCAATTCACCCCCTCCTCTTGGGTTGCCATCTGGGCCAACACTTTTCCTAGGGTTTCCAGAGAGAGATCTTTCCTGTTGTCGGCGTGTTTCGTCTTGTTCGTGTTGCCGCTCCTGAGTGATCGATCAGAGCTAAGGATACTAGGGTTTTGGAGTTTGTCTTAGACGCGGTTTCTAAAGGTTTGTTGTCTACCTTTCTAGGGCTTTTTTTACCCCCCGTTTTGGATCGTTTCTTTGTTCTTTTTGGCCCCTATTTATCTATTTGGATCGAAGTCTTTCTTTAGATGCTAGTCATTTAACTTTCGTTCTTCTTGTATCTTATCTCGTTCCAGTTCTCATATGATTAGAGTTTAACACACACACACATATATATATTAAAAAGAATATTCAGATTTCCTTAAACAATATTTTTATTTCATAATTCTTTTTAATATTTTATAAAATTTATTTTTTTAAAAAAAACATTGCAAAGCAATACTTTCATCGCTAAATAAAAAATTAATTTTATTAATTTACTATTTTATTGCGTCGCTATTGCGTCACTATTTAACATAATTAATTTTTTAAAAAATATTACGACGCATAGGTTTGCATCGTAATTTTTTTATTTTATAATTATATTTTATAAAAATTAATTTTATTTAAAATAATTGCAACGCAATTAGTGCATCGCTAAATTAAAAATAATTTCTCTAATTTTCTAGTTTATTACGTCGCTAATGCGTTGCTATTTAACATAATTAATTTTTTTAAAAACATTACGACGCATAGGATTGCGTCGTAATTTTTTAATTTCATAATTATATTTTATAAAATTTAATTTTATTTAAAATAATTGTGACGCATTTAGTGCATCGCTAAATTAAAATTAATTTCTCTAATTTTCTGATTTATTGCATCGCAATGCATCGCTATTTAACATAATTAATTTTTTTAAAAACATTGCGACGCATAGGGTTGCATCGTAATTTTTTTATTTCATAATTATATTTTATAAAATTTAATTTTATTTAAAATAATTACGATGCAGTTAGTGCATTGCTAAATTAAAAATATTTTTTTAATTTTCAAATTTATTACGTCACTAATGCGTCGCTATTTAACATATTTAATTTTTTTAAAAATATTGCGACGCACTGAGTTGCGTTGCAATATTTTTTTCTCATATTTATATTTTATAAAAATTAATTTTATTTAAATTATTTGTGACGCAATTGGTGCGTCGCTAAATTAAAAATAATTTTACTAATTTTTTGGTTTATTGCATCGCTAATGCGTCGCTATTTAACATAATTAATTTTTTAAAAACATTGCGACGCATTGAGTTGGATCGCAATATTTTTTCTTATATTTATATTTTATAAAAAATTAATTTAAAAATATTGCGATGCATTATTTATGTCGCTAAATAAAAAAATTAATTTTTTTTATTTTTTGGTTTATTGAGTCGTTAATGCGTCGCTAATTGCGTCGCAATGTTTTGTTGTTATGGAGGCGTCGCAAAGTGGTCGCAATTTAGCGACGCATAATTACGTCGCTACATTTGCGTCGCTATTTCAGTATTTTCTTGTAGTGATTCCTAAGTCATTTGTGTCGACTTGTGACCCAAGAATAGAGAGCATGTGAGTCATGGGTGTACATGGGCTTAGATTTGAGTGCTTTCTTGTATGGCTTAAAAGGAAGTTTTTTGAGAGAATGTTTAATAACCTAATTCTAGGTTATGGAACTGGGTCCATGGAAATTGGGCTCAAATTTTCTTGAGGCTTTCATATTTTAGGGAGTTTATTAGGGAGTTGGTTACGGGCTGATGTGGAGAAGTTTGCGGAGAAGTTTTATCATTCAAGATGGATGATTATTTAAGACTCTCTCTAGATGTAACCGAATAGACCAAGATCAAGAAATAAAGACATTCTCTTTTTCTTCATGAGGGAAGTCTTACATACGTGTAATTCTATGGGAGAAGCAAGCCCGCACATTCTTAGGATCGGACGGTGAGAAAAGTCCACGCGTGAAGCGAGAATGACCATTTCTGTGGGTGTTTCCAAGCCTCACGTGAAGGGATGTATGCCTAGGATGCTTGCGTGAAGGGACGTACGCCCAGGAGGAGAAACCAGGCTAACGGATGTACGCCCAGGAGGAGGCATTCTAGCATTAAAAGAAAAAATAGATTAGGATCAAACCAGCAACCAAAGCAAAGTGGGACGATGCAATTAACCGTTGCGACAATTTGATTGGTTACAACAAGTAAGAAAAGGCCAAGCATCTTATCCAAGGAGAGGCTGCAGGAGGAGATTTCAACCAGAATTTTGCCTTTAGATATTTTTTTCTTAATTCATCTCTGTGATTGCTATTTATGGCATGATCAACCATGAGTAGTGGAAGCAAAGTTGAGTTTAAAATATTTAATGGAAAAGAAAGTTTTTCCATGTAGAAGGTGAGGGTTGAGAATTTACTAGTGCAGAATTTTCTTAATGTTGCTTTGGAATCAAAGCGATGTCAGAAGGAGATTGGTTGTCTCTTAAGAAGAGGGTGTGTGCAGCGATCAGAGGGTGTTTTGCTAATTTGGCTCTGTATAATGTCCTATATGAGAAGAAACCGAAGGATCTTTGGGCCAAGTTCCATTCCGTGTACATGGATAAAAATATGTGCAATAAAGTTACGTTGAAGAAATAATTATATAGTCTTTGAATGCAGAAAGGCAGGGATATTGTTCTTCATATTCAAAAGTATGATGGGTTATGTAATGATTTGACAACTCTCGGTGTTAAGATAGAGGAAGAAGATAAATCTCTTCTCTTATTATGTTCATTGCCTATGTCTTATGATCCTCTAATTACTACAATACTTTATGGAAAAGAAACACTGCTTTATGAAGATATTGTATTTGTGTTGAGATCCAATGAGCAGCGAGAAAAGATGACAGAGGAAGGTGTACCTCAAGAGGGCCTCACAGTGGGAGAGAGAACCGGCAGAGGCAAGGAGGTCAGCAAGCTCAAGGGCCGATCCAGGTCCAAGTCAAAGAAAGGCAAAGGCAAGTTCAGGTGTTACAAGTGTAATGGGGTTGGGCACATAAAGAGAAATTGTCCTCTTTGAAAGAAACCTCAAGAAGAGAATAAAGAGAAGGAATCTGTTAGTACTGTTAAGGATGTAGGGATTGAGGGGGACCTCTTGAATGTTTCAGATGCACACAGAAGTATAGCAGATAGTTGGTTACTTGAATCAACCTGTTCACATCATTATATACCGCATCGGTCCTAGTTTGTAGATTATACTAAAATCGATGTAAAGAATGTGACAATAGAGGATAACCATTCTTGCAGGGTGCTAGGAGTTGGCACAGTTAGGATCAGGATATTTGATGGGGTTGTGAGAACTCTTACTCATGTGAAGCATATTCCTGACTTGAAAAAGAACCTAGTATCCTTAAGGTACCTGGAGAGGAATGGATTTGGTTTCAGTTGTCATTCCGGGAATGGTGTACTCAACATCATGAAAGTTGCCATAGTTGTGATGAGGGGGAAGAGGTTAAAAAATAATTTGTATCAGCTGGTTGGGTCTGTGATGTGTGGAGGGTTTGAGATAGCGGCAACAATGCATAGTCAGCAAGATATGTTTCACATGTGGCACTACCATTTTGATCACATGGAAGAGTAGGGCATGAGGGTGCTGATGAAGGATAGAAGGATTTCAGCTTTAGATGAGGGTGTTGCAGAGGTCTGTGAGCCATGTCAGATGGGCAAGCAATACAAGGTAAAATTTTTTACCAGTTCAGCGCATAGTACAGGTCCCTTGGAGCTAGTACACAGTGATGTTTGGAGTTCAGCTCCAGTTTCGGGCAGGAATGGGGCCAGATATTTCATGACTCTGATTGATGCTTTTTTAAGGAAGGTCTGGGTATATTTCTTGAAGAAAAAGTTAGAGGCCTTCTCCAAATTTCAAGCATGGCAGGCTGAGATGGAGAAGGAGATAGGGATATATGTAAAGGTTGTGCAACCTGATAATGGTGGAGAATTTACAAGTAAGGAGTTTCTGAAATTTTGCACCGATGAAGGCATCAAAAGGTAATTTTTAGTGGTTAGAACTTCTTAACAAAATGAAGTGGCTGAGAGAATAAACCGAACTCTCATAAAGAAAGCTAGGTGTATGAGATTGCAAGTAGGATTACCTAAAATATTTTGGGTGAACACAATTGACGCAACAACCTACTTAGTGAATAGGTCTTCTCATGTCAAGCTTGATGGAAGGTTACCAGAGAATGTATGGTCTAGTAGATAGGTGGAGCTCAGCCATATCAGAGTTTTTGGATGTACAACATATGTACATGTGGATGCCAGTCAGCGAACTAAGTTGGATGCCAAAGCCCAAAAAATGGTATTCATTGAATATCCGCGAGGAGTCAAGGGATACAGGCTGTGGGATCCCTTGGAGCAGAAGCCCATGATTAGTAGGGATATAGTCTTTAATGAGAGCTCAGTCCTCAAGAAGCAGGAGATGATGGAGGTTCAACCAGAGGCCCTATCAGACGCGGGTGGGCAGCAGGAGGCTCAGCAGGGCGCAGCTGAGTAACTAACCTCTTATGATATTTTACCTTTTGTAGGATCATCAAGAGGATATGAGATTTAGGTAGAGCACACTTCAATTATGTCTTCACATATGGGGATCAGCCAGATGCATACTCATGGTAGAGATGAGCGGAGAAGGAGTCACATCCCGGGATAGGCATTGATATTATACTGCATAAGCAAAAAGGATCATTCGGCCGCCAGAGCGATATAGGTTTGGCGAGACCACGTCATATGCATTGGCGGCTGTCAGTGAAGGACCAGTTACCTACCAGAAGGCAATGATAAGCCATAATAGAGATAGGTGGGTCCAAGCAATGGCAGAAGAGATGCAGTCCCTGCAGAAGAATCAGACTTGGCGGTTGGTGTCACTGCCAAGTGGAAAGAAACCCATTGATTGCAAATGGGTATTTCAGTGCAAAGAAGGAGCCACAAAGGAGGATATCAGGTATAAGGCTAGATTAGTGGCCAAAGGATTTTCTCAGAAAGAAGGCATTGATTACAATGAGGTGTTCTCACTAATGGTATGATACACATCTATTAGGATGTTGCTAAGCATTGTAGTAGTGCAGAATTTGAAACTGAAGCAGATAGATGTCAGGACGGCCTTCCTTCATGAGGATTTAGAGAAGAAGATTTATATGGAGCAGCCGGAGGGATTCATAGAACCGGGGTCAGAAAGAAAGGTATGTCATTTGTAAAGATTCTTGTATGGTTTGAAGCAGTCACCGCGTTAGTGGTACCTGCAGTTTGATACTTTTGTGAGGAGCATCGACATGTCCAGATGTGAGTATGATCCATGTGTTTATTTTTGGATTTTAAAAGATCATTCCAGATTATACTAGCTTTTGTATGTGGATGATATGTTAATTGCAAGCAAGAGTAAAGATGTTGTAAAGGATCTAAAAGCAGCATTGTCAACTGAGTTTGAAATGAAGGATTTAGGTCATACTACATGAATTTTGGGGATAAAAATTTTTAGGGATAGAGATAGAAAGTTGCTTCAATTATCTCAGGGGACTTATATCAGGAGGGTCTTGAAAAGGTACAGTATGGATGGTACAAAGTCAGTCACATTACCATTTGGCTGGTCACATTAAGCTCTTCAAGACTATGTCACCGAGTTTTGAGATAGAGACCGTGAAGATGTCTAGAGTACTTATGCTTCAGGAGTTGACAGTCTTATATATGCTACAGTGTGTTGTAGGCCTGACCTTACATATGTTGTTAGCAAGGTTAGCAGATCCATGGCTAGTCCAGGTAGAGCACGTGTGAGAGCTCTAAAAGGGATCTTCAAATATCTTGTTGGCACAGTCAGTATTGATATATGCTATGGGTATAGTGGCATGAACGATGGCACTAGACTGACCATGGAGGCTCAGGATCGGATAGCCAGTTTTGTTGATGCTGACTATGAAGATGATTTGGATACCAGAAGGTCAATGATAGGGTATATCTTTATGTTGAATGATGATCTAATATCATGAGGTCAAGTCTGCAGCCAGTGACGGCTTTGTCTACTACAGAGTCATAGTATATTGGTATTTCAGAGGCTGCAAAGGAGGCTATATGCTGAAAGGTCTTGCACTGGAGATAGGGATAGCACAGGGGGTGATCAGGGTATTTTTTAATAGTTAGAGTGCTTTATGATTGGTTCAGAACCCGGTCTATCATGCTTGGACCAAACATATTGACATTAGATACCACAGGATCAGGAAGCTTGTGGAGGATGGTGAGTTGGAGCTTGTAAAAGTGTTTACCAAAGATAACACAGCTGATGCACTCACTAAGGTACTGCCTCAAGATAGCTTCTTTAGATATGGAGCATTGATGGGATTGATGGATCAGGTGGAGCTTACTGTAACTTTGATGCACCAAGTTAGAGATTGTAAGCTTAGGTGTGGCATATCCAAAGTTCAGGAGAGTCACACAGGTTTGAGAGCTTAGGCTACCTAAGTTCTCAGGTTTCTAAGTCATTTAGATCGGGTTGTGACCTAAGAATAAAAAGCATGTGAGTCATGGGTATACATGGGCTCGGATTTGAGTGCTTTCTTGCATGGCTTAGAAGAAAGTTTTTTGAGAGAATGTTTAATAACTTAATTGTAGGTTATAAGACTGGGTCCATGGGGATTGGGCTTAGGTTTTTTGGATAGGTTTTCATATTTTAGAGAGTTTATTGGGGAGTTGGTTACGGGCAGGTGCGAAGAAGTTTTATCATACAAGATGGATGATTATTTAAGGCTCTCTCTGAATGTAATTGGATGGATGAAAGATCGAGAAATAAAGGCATTCTTTTTTTCTTCTATATCCATCTATTCTTCTTCTTCTTCATCTTTTCTCATGCACCTGATCTCGGCGGAAGCTGCGCAACAAGAGTGGGATTGGTTAGTTCTTCTATGGAGTCTTAGAAGCTAACAAGCCCATGGCTCATCAAGCTTGTTTGTTGGTCATTTGTCATCTAGTCGCGATGGTTTAGGGGCATATATAGTTAGGTGCTCCTATTCGAATTTTCATAAATTATTCTAATCTATTGATGTTAGAATTTGATTTTTCATGCGTCAAATGAGATGATATGTTGATTTGTTTGAATAATGTGCATCTATGCTATCAACTCGGATTTTTATGCTTAAAGAAAAGAACATTAGAGTGTATTAGAGTCTCCTTCAGAGAAAACTTTTTTTGACATTTAAGTCAGTTGAGACAAAAAAAAAGAAGGGAGTATCTGAGCACCTCTGTGTTGGGGAGCGCGGAATACCCCCAAGATCACGGCTATAGCGTATATGAGTAATACAAAAATCTTTTACCATTCTAATCTATGAGTATAAGATCATACCTTCAGACTTGAATGTTGGAACACTTCGATTTGATTGCTTGACCTCAACCTTTTAGCCTTCCGCCGTATTTCCGAAATATCTTCCTTCTCTCACAAGATGGTGGGATCTCTCGGCCGACCTAGGATTTCTTGTTTTCTTTTTTCTCAAAAATGTTAACCCTAGCAACCAACTGAGAGGGTATTTATAGGGCTACAACAGGGACCAATAGGTAAATATGAAAAGGACTTCCCACGTAATTAAATCTCCTAATCCTATCCCGGGTTAGGATTCAATTACGTAAATTAGAATTCATTCCACTAAAGAATTATAATTGTACTCCTAATCACATTTGAATTTATATTTTTGAGCCTTAATATTAAATACTTATTATCTCCCCACGTTAAGATTACAGATATCCACCAATTAAATTTAAATACTGACAATATAATTTAATTGGCTGTTATTATCCTTGAGACTTATCCACTTAACTTATTTGATGTATCGGATTCAAAATCTACTTGCAAGATTTGATACAATCAAAACTTATAAGCTTTCTCAAGGGGATATCATCAATCCAAATTAACAGAACGTGGATTCCTTCAACTATTAATATTCACCATATATATAATGTTATTGCCCAACCCACTGAGTTTATTGACTCATATAGAATCTCACTCTATGTGTAATCAAAGCAAGAATCACTACATACATGTGTCTAGAAATAGAATTCAGATTAAGAGCATAAGTAATCATAATATTCATGAGTTTTAAATTATTTTATAAAGTCAGTATAAAATAATTAACTCAACTGGGTCCTGTTGAATACACACAAAGTGTACTAGCACAAATAGTTAGAATAAACCATTCCCCGTAGTCAAGACAGACCTACTGAAAATTTGTGCTACAGTTCTACTGATGGTGTGTCCAATTCCATCTAAAACTGTGAACAATAAACTTGTATTCCAAAAGAACCGATGATCTAGTCTTCTGTGTGTAAGCCGTACTCTACACACTAGATCAAATATTCTTTGTAAATACTAGACACATGCACATATATATAGTAAATGACACACATTGCTCAAAATGAATTCTAATTAAAAATGTAAAGACATAACATAAAGCATATCTTTTAGTCTATATCTCTATCACTCTGCACAAGGGCTTTGAACTTCAAGGATTGGATCCAAATATTTTTATCCAAGTATTATAAGATTGTTTTTATAGGCATTGGGAGGAGTATTCGAGTCATGCCCTATCACATTTGGAGTAGGGGAGATTTTCTTCGAGTTGATTAGTCAAATCTATAAGGGGACTGACTCAGTGTAATAGATAAGAGTGAAGTCCATGATAATGGGTGAGATGTTTGGAGTGAGGAAAAGGTTTGATTAATCTAGGAAGGTTGGACACATCAGACTTTGCTGCCCGGTGAATATTATGGTGGATCCACGGCTCTTTAGCCACATTTCTTTTGTATCATGGTAGTAGGTTAGAATGAATTATCCCAAGTCACATTTATTTATTCCTACACATATTCTTTTAGGTAGTGTTTGAAATAGGGGATAAGAGGGGATATCCCTTGGATATCCCCTCTTATTCCCAAAAGCCATAACTATAAGAGATAGCAGAGAATAAAGTTAACCAAAGAGATAATCCATGGTTAACCATTGTTAACCATGGGATATCCCCTCAATTTATTCCCTAGAGAATGTAGGAATAGCTGGTTATCCCTCTAAATAAGAGTAAAAAAAGGTTATCCTATGGATTTACCTTTTTGCATTTGATATGATCAATAGGATAGCCAAGGGATATCCCTAGGGATAGCCAGGGAATAAACTCTATCCCGTACACTTATCCATGGATAATATTTTTCCTATCAAACACTACCTTAATCATATGTCAAAATATAATTTATTATTAGACTATTCCTTCTAGAATAATGAGATAATATTCCAAAAGTCCGCCCTCGCTCGAACATCCCCACGTTTATCTTAGTTTGTCCGGCGGCACCGTACGTCCCTGTATGTGTTACACGAGTTGACCAAGCGCGCTGCGAGAGCATCAGAAACCTTCGCGCCGGCCACATGTCTCCGTCGAGTTCACCAATCACCACCAATTCCAACTCACATGGTTTTAGATGTTGTCCTTCTAAGCACACCAACCTAACGTACTGTGACTATTGTTACTAGGTCGGTTTGTTTTTGTTTTTGTTTTTGTTTTTTTTGGGCTTTGATAGGTGCTCACTTCTCTCTTTCCTTCTTTATAAATAGCTCCTTTATTCCCCACCTCCACTTGCAGCACACAACACAGCTCTACCATCATTCCTCTCCTTTGTTCCATAGACCATTTGGAAGCTCAGAAATCTCGGCTTCCACTGGTTTCTCTTAATAGCTAAACCCTTTACGTGCTCTCTAGCCCAGCTCCCTACGCCAACCGAAATGAGCAGCTTGCCACTATTTGACAACTTCCAGCTTTTAAACCCTGATGTCCTCGCCGATGAGTCTCGTGTCGTGGCCGACTTCATAGCCGACTACTATCGGGGCGTCGAGCAATTACCGGTTCAAAGCCAAGTGGAACCCGGATATCTTAGCAAACGTCTTTCTGATTCAGCTCCTTATCTTCCCCAGTCGATCGATGCCATCCTCGAAGATATCCGCACGGACATCATCCCTGGTCTAACCCATTGGCAGAGCCCGAACTTTTACGCCTACTTTCAAGCCAATGCGAGCACTGCCGGTTTTCTTGGGGAGATGCTTTGCTCTGGCCTGAACGTTGTGGGGTTTAATTGGATCTCATCACCAGCTGCCACTGAGCTTGAGGGTATTGTTATGGATTGGATGGGGAAGATTCTCAAACTTCCATCTTCATTTTTATTCTCGGGTGGTCAAGGTGGTGGTGGTGTTTTGCATGGCAGCACATGCGAGGCCGTGGTGTGCACGCTGGCAGCAGCACGAGACAAGGCCTTGAGCAAGATGGGGGCTGATGGCATCACCAAATTGGTAGTGTATGCCTCTGATCAAACACATTTCACCGTTCAGAAGGCATCCAAACTCATCGGCATCCCACCAACCAACTTCAGAGCAATCCCCACAGCAGCAGCGTCAGGCTATGCGCTGACTCCCGATAGCGTTCGGTCCGCCATGGAGTCTGACATCGCTAGCGGGTTGGTGCCCTTGTACCTGTGTGCCACGGTGGGTACCACTGCTGTGGGAGCCGTGGATCCGTTGCTAGAGCTCGGCAAAGTTGCAAACGAGCACGGTGTGTGGTATCATATCGATGCCGCTTATGCTGGTAGTGCGGGTATATGCCCTGAATTCCGGCATTACTTTGATGGCGTGGAGCTCGCCCACTCCATCAGCATGAATCCCCATAAGTGGTTCCTCACCAATATGGACTGCTGCTGCCTATGGCTCAGGAGCCCCACTGCACTGGTGGATTCTCTATCTACTAGTCCCGAAATATTGAGGAACAAAGCCACTGATGCCAAGACTGTGGTGGACTATAAGGACTGGCAGATCGCACTGAGTCGGCGCTTCCGAGCCATGAAGCTCTGGGTAGTCATCCGGAGGTATGGCGTGGCGAACCTGATAGAGCACATAAGGAGTGACGTCGCAATGGCTAAGCACTTCGAGAAGCTGGTGGCGATGGACGGGAGGTTCGAAGTGGTGTTGCCTCGGAAATTTTCATTGGTGTGCTTTCGACTTAAGCCAAGGTTTGAAGGGGATGATGCGTCGGAGCTGAATCGAAGGCTACTTGAGGCGGTGAATGCAAGTGGACGAGCTTTCATGACCCATGCGGTGGTGGGCGGCATGTACATGATACGTTTTGCAATTGGAACAACCCTAACGGAGATGCGGCATGTCGAGGCTACATGGAAGTTCATTCAATCAAAAGCTGATGAAATAATAGTCGAAGGCGTATGCAACAAAGTTTCTTCTGCAAATGGTTTACCTTAGCATTTCTACCAATTAATAATGGTTTATTGGGGTCGACTCATGATCCTGGCATGCTTAAAAAGAGTCCTAGTTACGGCAGTTAATGTACGTTCTGAAGTTTCCATAAAGTATGTGTAGTTTACTATGCTGTATCTTTGTTAAAGACTCGCGCCACCCCCTCTCGCTCTCTCGGGGGTGGGTGTTGGAGGCGAGGCGTTGACCCATGATCCTCGCATGCATAAAAAGAGTGCTAGTTACGACAGTTACTTGATGTTCTAAGGATTCTAAAGTTTTAAAGTATGTGTAATTTACTATGCCTCATCTTTAAGAAAAGGCTCTTGCCAAGACTCCAGCCTCTCTCTCTCTCAGACACACACATGCACACTCGGAGGATTCGTCCTCTTTCAACACTTGAAAAATAGCATGAATTTGATCATCCCTAAGTCGTATGAAATTCTATAGCAGAATTTTAAATCTTGATCTTGATAATTTCTCTCAATAGATAGCAACTAGAGTTTTTCTTTATTTCTTGTGCTCCAAGATTATAAAAAAAGGTCATGATTTCTCTTTCTTCACACGTGAACCTTCACCTCTGATACCAGATGACGAGCGTGCACAAACATATGCATTTATAAATAACAACGCTTAAACGTATGCATTTATAAATGACAACGCTTAAATTTACTAATCCACAAATTAAGAAATGATATTCTACATATAATAAAATGAAACATACAGGATTTAAATATGCAGCATATATAATAAATATTACTAACATATAATTTAATAATAAATTGAATAATAATAATTATTTGAACACCAATAATTTTGTCTTAAAAAATTATTTTTATGGCAAAAAAATAATTCATGTAACTCCTAGAGTTTAGCCTTTGTGGTCAAAGTAGATGTTTGAGCAATGAAATTTACATATTCTTAGGGATAAAATATTTCACTATGAATTATTAATGTATTAAATATAATATAATGTTGTCATCAAGCATATTTAGTAATCAATTACTATTTTCATAGTAAATAATTTTTAATGGCAGTTCATTGTCTATGCAGCAAAAATTTTTCATCGCTTAATATTTTAGATGATGAAATTTATCTTTAGAAATAAAATTCTTTTTATAGCTAAATGCCTAAATTCTTACAGTGCAATTTGATACCCGCAGTCAAATTGCAATAGCTTCTCCTCTGAGTAGCCTCCAATGCATCGATGATGCCTTATTCTGCAATTGTTGCCGACCACCCATATCTTTCAATACTTATCTGTTCACTACAAAAAATACTGAAATAGCGACGCAAATTTAGCGACGCATAATTGCGTCGCTAAATTGTGACATATTTGCGACGCCTTTGTGACAACAAAATATTGCGATGCATTAGCGACTCATTAGCGACTCAATTAACCAAAAAATCAAAAAAAAATTAAATTTTTAATATTGCGACGCAAATATTACGTCGCAATATTTTTAAATTAATTTTTTATGAAATATAAATATCAATAAAAATATTGCGACACAATATTTGCGTCGCAATGTTTTTAACAGAATTAAATATTTTAAATAGCGACGCATTAGCGACGCAATAAAATAGATAATTAGAAAAATTATTTTTAATTTAGCGACGCACCAATTGCGTCGCAAATAATTGAAATGAAATTAAATTTTATAAAATCTAATTATCGGAAAAAAATATTGTGATGCATCACAGTGCGTCGCAATATTTTTAAAAGAATTAAATATATTAAATAGCGACGCATTAGCGACGCAATAAATTAGAAAATAAGAAAAATAATTTTTAATTTAGCGACGCAACAAATGCGTCGCAAATAATTTAAATAAAATTATATTGTTTAAAGTACAAATAGTTTACAAAATATTGCGACGCATAACAGTGCGTCGCAATGTTTTGAAAAGAATTAAATATTTTAAATAGCGACGCCTTAGCGACGCAATAAAATTAGAAAATAGAAAAATTATTTTTAATTTAGCGACGCAACAATTGCATCGCAAATAATTTAAATGGAATTATATTTTTTACAGTAGTAATATTTTAAAAAATATTGCGATGCCAACCAGTGCGTCATAATATTTTGAAAAGAATTAAATATTTTAAATAGCGACGCCTTAGCGACGCAATAAACTAGAAAAATAGGAAAATTATTTTTAATTTAGCGATGACACAATTGCGTCGCAAATAATTTAAATGGAATTATATTTTTTACAGTACTAATATTTTAAAAAAATATTGCGACGCCACCCAGTGCGTCGCAATATTTTGGAGAAAATTAAATATTTTAAATAGCGACGCATTAGCGACGCAATAAACCAAAAAAAAAAATTAAAATTATTTTTAATTTAGTGACGCAATAACTGCGTCGCAATAATTTTAAATAAAATTAAATTTTATAAATTATAAATATGAGAAAAAATAATTACGACGTAACACAGTGAGTTGCAATGTTTTTAAAAAATTAATTATGTTAAATAGCAACGCATTAGCGATGTAATAAGCGAAAATATTAATTTAGAAAATTATGTTTTAATATAGCGACGTACTTGTTGCATCGTAATTATTAGAATTAAAGTTAATTTTTTATATATTATATTATCATATTAAAAAAATACGATGCAACCCTTTGCGTCGTTATATATTTAAAAAAATTAATTATGTTAAATAGCGATCAGTCCAAAATCGATCGTGACCGATCAGAATAAGGGCTTGGATCGATCGCAACCCTCGGATCATCGCCGATCGGACCGATTGCCGTGGTCCGCGATCGATCGTCACCGATCGGGATCAGGGCTTGGATCGATCGTAACCGTTGGATCGTCGCCGATCTCGGACGGATCGTCACGGTCCGAGATCGGTCGTGGCCGTTCGGGATCAGGGCTTGGATCGATCGCAACCGTCGGATCGTCGCCGATCTCGGACGGATTGCAACTGTCCGAGATAGGTCATGGCCGATCGGGATCAGGGCTTGGATCGATCCCAATCGTCGGATCTTTGCCGATCGGACCGATTACCGTGGTCCGTGATCGGTCGTCGCCGATAGGGATCAGGGCTTGGATCGATCGCAACCCTCGGATCGTCGCCGATCTCGGACGGATTGCAACTGTCCGAGATCGGTCGTGGCCGATCGGGATCACGGCTTGGATCGATCGCAATAGTCGGATCATCGTCGATCTCGGACGGATTGCAACTGTCCGAGATAGGTCGTGGCCGATCGGGATCACGGCTTGGATCGATCGCAACCGTCGAACCTTTGCTGATCGGACCGATTGCTGCGGTCCGCGATCGGTCGTCGCCGATCGGGATCAGGGATTGGATCGATCGCAACCGTTGGATCGTCGCCGATCTCGGATGGATTGCCACGGTCCGAGATCGGTCGTGGCCGATCGGGATCAGGGCTTGGATCGATCGCAACCGTCGGATCGTCGCCGATCTCGGACGGATTGCAACTGTCCGAGATCGGTCGTGGCCAATCGGGATCACGGCTTGGATCGATCGCAACAGTCGGATCGTCGTCGATCTCGGACGGATTGCAACTGTCCGAGATAGGTCGTGGCCGATCGGGATCACGGCTTGGATCGATCGCAACCATCGGACCTTTGCCGATCGGACCGATTGCTGCGGTCCACGATCGGTCATCGCCGATCGGGATCAGGACTTGGATCGATCGCAACCGTCGGATCATCGCCGATCTCGGACGGATCGCCAAGGTCCGAGATCGGTCATGGCCGATCGGGATCAGGGCTTGGATCGATCACAACCGTCGGATCATCGCCGATCTCGGACGGATTGCAACTGTCCGAGATCGGTCGTGGCCGATCGGGATCACGGCTTGGATCGATCGCAACAGTCGGATCGTCGTCGATCTCGGACGGATTGCAACTGTCCGAGATAGGTCCTGGCCGATCGGGATCATGACTTGGATCGATCGCAACCGTCGGACCTTTGCCGATCGGATCGATTGCCGCGGTCCGTGATCGGTCATTGCCGATCAGGATCAGGGCTTGGATCGATCGCAACCGTCGGATCGTCGCCGATCTCGAACGGATTGCAACTGTCCGAGATAGGTCGTGGCCGATCGGGATCACGGCTTGGATCGATCGCAACCGTCGGACCTTTGCCGATCGGACCGATTGCTGCGGTCCACGATCGGTCGTCGCCGATCAGGATCAGGGCTTGGATCGATCGCAACCGATGGATCGTCGCCGATCTCAGACGGATCACCACGGTCCGAGATCGGTCATGGCCGATCGGGATCAGGGCTTGGATCGATCGCAACCGTGGGATCGTCATCGATCTGGGACGGATTGCAACTGTCCGAGATAGGTCGTGGCCGATCGGGATCAGGGCTTGGATCGATCGCAACCGTCAGATCTTTGCCGATCGGACCGATAGCCGCGGTCCGCGATCGGTCGTCGCTGATCGGAATCAGGGCTTGGATCGATCGCAACAGTCGGATTGTCGCCGATCTCTGACGGATTGCAACTGTCCGAGATCGGTCGTGGCCGATCGGGATCACGGCTTGGATCGATCGCAACAGTCGGATCGTCGTCGATCTCGGACGGATTGCAACTGTCCGAGATAGGTCGTGGCCGATCGGGATCACGGCTTGGATCGATCGCAACCGTCGGACCTTTGCCGATCGGACCGATTGCCGCGGTCCGTGATCGGTCATCGCCGATCGGGATCAGGGCTTGGATCGATCGCAACCATCGGATCGTCGCCGATCTCGGACGGATTGCAACTGTCCGAGATCGGTCGTGGCCGATCGGGATCACGACTTGGATCGATCGCAACAGTCGGATCGTCGTCGATCTCGGACGGATTGCAACTGTCCGAGATAGGTCATGGCCGATCGGGATCACGGCTTGGATCGATCGCAACCGTCGGACCTTTGCCGATCGGACCGATTGCCGCGGTCCGCGATCGGTCGTCGCCGATCGGGATCAGGGCTTGGATCGATCGCAACCGTTGGATCGTCGCCGATCGTCGCAATCTTTTTTAAATAAGTTTATGTAATTAAAAATTTAATAAAATAAACTATGATGCCATTTTCGTCGCAATTATTAACATTAATTACAAATATAATCATTTATAAATATTATAAAATAAATTGTGATGCCATTTGTCGTCGCAATTATTATAATAAATTTAAATATTTTCATTTAAAAATATTTAAAAAATAATTGCGACGCACTTCTTGCATCGCAATATTTGTAATAAGTTTTTATTTTAATCTATTTAAATTATTAAAAAAATATTGCGACGCCTTAGCGACGCAATTATTAGAAAATAAAAATATTTTTCCCGCCAGATGATGGCGCCAATTTAGCGACGCTTCAGCGACGCATTTAGTGGCGTCGCTATGTTTTCAGAAAATTATTATAAACATGTATTAACGATGAATTAGCGACGCCCTAGTGCGTCGCTAAGAAAAAAAAAAAAATTGCGACGAAAATGGCGACGCAATTTTGGCGTCGCTAATTCCCTATATTTAAGCCGGGTCCCTTCTCCTTTCCTCCTTCCCGTCTTGACCTAGCGCCGCCGTGAAGTTAATGCTCGAATCTCCAGCGCATCCCCGTCCTCCGGCTACCCGACGATCGCATCCGACTCCGGCAACCCGGCGATCTCATCTCAACCAAGGTTAGCTCCGATAATCT